>JABCPU010000261.1:0-95351 GCA_016800925.1 Suillus spraguei
AGTTACTGAGTTCCTGGAGCAGCAGGTGCTCTCTTGACACAGGCTTTTATGGCGCTTAGGTTGTCTTGTAGAATGTGGAAACTGGGGTGCGAGGCTTGTGTTGCCCTACAAGACACCCAGTTCCAACCCCCAAAATTCAGATGAAGCATACCAAGTTCTGAGTTCCAAGACCCGGTGTAGCGAACAAAGTCATGCTGACCATGAAAGTGCAGTTTTACACAAGTGTCTCATTACTGTCTACAGCGGCTACCGAGAAATCCCCTATAGCGAGCATTACCCCTTTTCGCTTCGCCGGTACCGTTTTCACTCTGTGGATCCTTGCCCCTTACTGGATCTCACTACCGATGTCCTCCTGTCCATTCCATTTCTGTCTAAGATCCATTGGTGCGTAGCATACTCGTTTCTGCTGTTACTAAAGCTACAGCAAGACTTACCTTACCTTCCATGACACCGCTTGCTCACTGCGTGCCTCTTAGCTAAATATCTCTATTTCGCTACCATTCTCATTATGTATTCTGGCTGTTCACAGTACATGTTTAAAAGGACTCTTTGCACATTCCGGTACTTTTACTTTTCCCTCTATGGTACACACGGTACTTAGGAATTGTCACCACTACTGTCTCTAATGGAATAAAGTCTTTCGCCGAAGTCACTATCTCTTAAGAATTGTTTTACTGCTGCACGCACCACCGCTCTTTACTGCTTTCCCGCGCTTGACCGCTTGTGCTATGCTTTCCCATGCTTCATCTCTACACTTCACCGCTTGTGCTACGCTTTCCTGTGCTTCATCTCTATGCTTCACCGCTTGTTTTACCGCCAGTTTCCCATACCTTACCGCAGTTTTACCGCACGCACTACCGCAGTTTTACTGCTCACACTACCGCTACTTTACTGCTATCTTCCCGCGCTCTACCACTACTTTACCACTACTTTCCCATGGAGCGGAGGTCACTGCTAGCATCTCACTACCTCTGACGGCAGTCTTGCACCACAGGTTGGGCATTATTGAACTATATTAACTTAGCATTCCCTTTAGGGTCAAATGCTCTTGCTTTGCAAGTGAAGCAGACTAGACGGAGTGCAAGACTCGCATACTAGTTTAGGCCATGGTTCATCTACAGCCCAGGCTAGATTGTATCTTTACACTGGGTCTCGACACATAATTCAGTCAATACTTTCCATGATAATGGCCAACCAAAGTTGAGATTCTTCTGAAGAGAGCAGCATGTGCTCTCTTGACATGGCCATTCATGGCACTTAGGTTGTCTTGTAGAATGTAAAAACTACGAGACACCCAGTTCTGACCTCCAAAATTCGAGTGAAGCATACCAAGTTCCAGGAGCAGCAGGTGCTCTCTTGACATGGTCTTTTATGGTGCTTAGGTTGTCTTGTAGAATGGAAACCAGGGTGCAAGGCTTGTGTTGCCCTTCAAGACACCCAGTTCCAACCCCCGAAATTCAGATGAAGCATACCAAGTTCTGAGTTCCAAGACCTGGGTCTCAACACATAATTCAGTCAATACTTTCCATGATAATGGCCAACTGAAGTTGAGATTTTTCTGAAGAGAACAGCATGTGCTTGCTTGACATGGCCTTTTATGGCACTTAGGTTGTCTTGTAGAATGTCGACACCAGGGTGCAAAAATTGGTTGCCCTATGAGACACCAAGTTCCGACCACCGAAATTTGAGGTAAGGGTACCGAGTTCTGAGACCCGGGTCTCGACAAATGAATATCTGATATCCAGCACACATCCAATCATCTGGTATTTCATTGAGCAATGGATGATAATACATCTTTAAAAGCCAACATCATCCAAGGCTCCCTTATCTGATCCTCGCTATCTCCACCCCCTTTAACACTAAAGTCTGGACATCCAGCATTCAGTGCCTGATTTCCCAATATCAACTTCCAACATGAACATATCTTCCATGTCCACTTCTGACATAAAAATCTGGTGCACTTGGGCCCTGGCTGTCACTTATGAAGCAGGGGAATATACCAAACAGAAATTCAATGCAGAGAAGACTGGAGGAGACCCAGTTATACCTTCTCCAAACCTGGACACTGATCTGGTGATGGTGTGCGATTGCTTGGCTGATGTACTCATAAAGGCATATAAAAATCCCAGTGGGTCTTCCTGCAGATGTTGAAAATTCATTTGATCATTCAAATTCCTTCATGACAGTTAAGATGCAGATTGATATTGCAAGATATAGCAAATTGATATCCCCAAAGAACACTGGGCATAATCAGGAGAAAGAGGAGAAGTTGCTTGAGAGGTGTCCTCCTGGCCATGAGGGCACAAAGTTAGTGGACAAACCTGCCACAATTCTTGATGCTTCCGGTACCATCATCGCATGGTACCTCCCAGATGCCCTGACCAAGACCGCCCAGGTGTGTAATGTAGATTGTTACTCAATATATTGAATATAAAATGGTACCTACAGAAGGAAATTAGGGCAGCCACCAATTTGCTGGGTCCAAGCCTCAAAAAAAGTGTGAAGGCTGATGGCAATTGGTGAAATAATCAAGAATGGTTCAAACAGGGCTTGGAAGATGTTGGGTCAACTCCTGGATGCATCAATTTATCTCCAGCATGGTTTCAACAGAAACACGAGGTAGGATCTGATGAGATGGTGATTTCTGGAGTCGAACTCACCAATCCCATAGAATCTGTCTGATCCGGAGGTATCTGCATCATTGAAGGGACCTTCCTCCAAGAATATCCTCAAAGCTATTGCAAGGCCAGCAGCCATCGCATCTGCGGCACTTAGGGTCATGCATCCTCAGCAGTACTTTGCAGGGTTACGAGCCTTGTCACACCTGGGAGATAAGGCAGTGAGCAAGGAACTGCCACAGATGCCAGAGACCCTGCAGTACTGGGCATCCATGTTTAACACCCTCTCCATCATTTCCAATCGGGAAACCCCCAATCATCGAGACCATTTATCCATTCCTGAATGCTTCAATATTCTCACCACCGTGGGGAACTATTCTAATGCTCGGATGAGTATGCCAAGCCTTCAGCTGGAGTTCAGGTATGATTCCAGCTGTATGATTGTGTTTTTGGGAAGGATTGTCAGACATGGGGTTCATGGAGTGGAAGGGGATCGGATTTCTTGGGCATGGTATATGAGAGATTCTGTTCACATCTATGCTGGGGTTCCCTCATGTGGATGGGCTAGGGTCGATGGCCGCATACTAACCACGCTGTGAAAGATCAAAGAAGTAGAAAGAGCAGTTACCCATGTTAGTAGCAACACAAATACCATGTACCAATTAGAGCATCAACATTTCCGGAACTCAATTCAGAAGTCAAGTTCCATGAATTGAGTCCTGAACTCTGAGTATCTCGGCACTCGGGACTCAATACTCGAAATTCGGGACTCAGAAATCAAAATTCAGGACTTGATAATCGGAATTCAGGTTCGACACTCAGGACTCAGCAAAATGTGAGGCAGAACAATGTGAGGCAATAGACTTTGATCCACACATTTTGAGTCCTGAACCCCAAACCTTAGCAGCTGGCACTCGGGACTTGGGACTCATAACAATGTGAAAGATATTGATCCACATATCTTAAGTGCCGAATGCTGAACCCCAGCACCCGGAACTCGGGATTCGGGATTCAGAACAATGTGAGGCAATACAAAGATATTGATTCACACATTTTGAGTGCCGAACCCCGAGCCCTGGCAGCTGGCACTTGGGACTCGGGACTCATAACAATGTGAAAGATATTGATCCACACATTTTAAGTGCTGAATGCTGAATGCTGAGCCCCCGGCACCCAGCACTCAGGACTTGGGACTCATAACAATGTGAAAGATATTGATCCACACATTCTAAGTAAATATGGGGCAATAAAAAGATTTTAATCCACACATTTTTGGCAGGTATCATTGTCGTCTGGAATCTTGAGTGTCTATTTTTGGGACTTTGCACCCGGCACCTGGCACTCAGGACTCAGAACCAATAAAGAGATTTTGACCCACACATTTTTAGTGCTGAACCCCGAATCCCGAAATCCGGTAGTCCACAGTTTCGGGGTCCGGCATTCAGGATTCTTCACTCGGGACTCAGAAAAATGTGAGGCAAAGAAAAAACTTTGATCCACACATTTTTGGCAGATACCTATTGTGTCTCGAATCTTGAGTGCCAAACCCTGAACCCTGAAATTCAGTAGTCCACAATTTCTGGGTTCGGGGTTTGGTACTCAAGATTTGGGACTCGGCACTCAGAAAAATGTGAGGCAATGAAAAAACTTTGCTCCACACATGTTTGGTAGATATCTGTTTCATCTCGAATCGAGAATTTCTAGTTTCAGGACTTTGCACCTGGCACCCTGCACTCAGCACTTGGAATTCGGAAGTTGAGTCCCATGAATTGAGTCCCAAATTCTGAGTACCTTGGCATTCGGGCATTCACCACTCGGCATTCAGGATTTAGGACTCTACATCCAGAACTTGAAATCCAGACCTCAAAATCCGGAACTAAATATTCAGGAGTCAAGACAATAATTTGGACAGAATATAATATTTTACATCATGTATGAAATGAAGACCTCTCTATCTGAACACAGTGAAGAGGACTCCACTCCCCTGCCTCTCTTCAATCTCTGTAGCATGTCAGTGTACATCTTCACCTCTGCCATCTTCTCATGGATACCCTCATCTTGCTCCTCCATCAATGCTACCAGGCATGCTCAAATCATCTTAAGTCCCATCACTGATGGGCCTGATGAGTTATTTACCTCCTCAGGAAGAACCAAGCCATCATCCTCAACTCCATTTTCCATCCAATGCTGGTGGTGAGCAACACAGAACCTCATGATTTGACCCAATTGCTATGGTTCATTCAGAATTTCGGTGTGTCCCATCCACCATGGAGTATCATAGCTGGGGATAATCTGGGATGGATGTCCTGGAGCTGCAACATCATCGAACTGACATAGGTGGGATGAAAAGATGTCATCTGGAACAATGTTCCAGGTGAGCATGGGATAAAATGTCAGGATATGAGCGACCAGGCTTGGAACAACTGAAACAATGTTCCTTGCAGCTGAGTATTGCAGGAGTGGCGTAACAAATGTCTGTTGGAAATCTCAGCATTGCACACCAAAGTCAGCAGGTATCCGGTCAACAGTCACTTATATTGATCTCCCATTGCAGCCCAGCTTTAAAATACATGATCCGAGCAGAAGAGGGAGGGTTGTTAGCAGGCTCCATCTGATATTGAGAGATACATGTGCGGATGCACAATGCAGCCATATTCAAAGTACAAGAAATGGCTGCCATTCATGACCTTCACCTGCGCTCTATAGACATATCCCATGCCTACCTTAATGGAGAGATGGACTGTGATGTCTACATGGAGCAGCCTGAAGGATTTATCATAGGAGGTAAGCGGAGGTCGAACAGGATGCGTATCTGCCTTCATTTGCTGACAGAGGGCGCAACCTTCGACGTATTTTCGAATATAAGAGCCCATAGTGGGCCACCAAGCTTCCCGTTTGACAAGTTCTTCAGTTTTGAATCTACCGGGATGTCCCGCAGTAGGATGATCATGATACCGTTTCAGGATATCAGGGCAGTGTGCTGGTGGAACGTAGGCACAATTCTTAAAATAGAGGACATTCTCCTCAATCTTCCAGTCAGAGAGTGCCGACTTCATTGGGTGAAGGCACACGCCATCAAGGGTGTCGGATGCTGTTTTGAAGACAGGGTCGTCGAGGGGGTCAGAGGATGACAAAACATCCTTCAGATCAGCGTCAATAAGACGAACAAATAGAGTGTTGGGGAGGAGAGTCTGGTCCTCGTTATCATCTTTGTCGGAGTCATAGTCGGGGCGGCGAGATAGTGCATCAGGTACTGCCAATTTAGTACCTGCAACGTGATGCAGTTCAATGTCATAAATAGACAAAATCAGTTGCCAACGTGCTTGGCGACAGGTAAGCTTCTGTGCATTCCTGAAGTACAGAAGATTTTTGTGATTGGTGAATACCAGGATGGGGTGCGGGTTTCCTTCAAGATAATGATGCCATTCATTCAATGCCCGGATTACGGCAAGGAGTTCCCGATCAAAGATCTGATAATTGCATTCTGCGGGGTTCAAAGACTGGGAGAGGTATGCGCATGGGTGATAAACACCATTCTCATTAGTCTGTAAGAGAACTCCGCCAGTTGCTACAAGCGAAGCGTCGGTAGCAATAGCAAATTGTCGGGAAGGATCAGGGTTACGGAGTACTGGTTGGGATGTGAAGTGTCGTTTTAGTTCTTCGAAGGTGTCCATACATTCAGGTGACCAATCAAAGACCTTGTCTTTCTTTGTTAATTCGATAAGGGGTCGGGCGATGTCAGAGTAGTGGGAAATGAACATGTGGTAGAAGTTGCAAAAACGAGGAATGATTGTACTTCTTTTACAGATTTCGGTATTGGCCATTTGGCAATTCCTTTGGTCTTGGCAGTGTCCATAGCAACTTGTCTGGGGCGAATTATCATTCCGAGGTACTCACTTCTTCTGCATCAAAGGTGCATTTCTCTGGTTTCAGGAACAAATGTTCTTTTCGTATCTTTATCAAAACCCGTCTTGTCCATTCGCAGTGTTCTGCCATAGTCTTGGAGAAAATAAGGATATTGTCCATGTAGATAACCATCCATCCTTCATTGATTTCCTGCTGGAAGGTACAATTCATGTATGCTTGGACAGTTGCCGGGGAATTGCAAAGGCCAAAGAACATGACATTCGGTTCAAAGAGGCCGAATTCCGTAGTAAAAGCCACTTTCCAGCGATCATCGGGATGGATACGAATGTTATTATAACTGGACCGAATATCCATTTTCGTAAAGAATCGGGTAAGGGGCACAGCATACAAGCTGAGGCCAAGCCTCTTTGACTTTCCAACCCTCCAGTACAACCCCATGTAAAGCCAGGACTTCTTAGTTGCCTCCAGTTTTGCATGGTTGTAACACAGACCCACAGAGTGTTTTTCTGTCATATTTAACCTCATGGGATTGGCTCTTCCGTTTCAACAGTTTTTATGGCTGCGTGAGGATGGGTCCATCCCTACTTGCACATTGTTCATTGCTTGTCTTCGAGCACTGTTTCCTGGTTCTATATTGGGGCACTTGCTATGTGTGGGTGGTGCTGCTTCCCTTGTGGCTGTTATACTGTACTCAAAATGTAAAGGATCAGGGCTTTGGCCTCAGTTCATACACTGTGCCCCTTTCCTGAGTATTGCCCTTATTTAAGAGGGAAGATATATGTCCAAAGGTCCAAAGGTGATTGCATGATGGATCTGGACATCCAAAGGTAATGGATATGTCACGTCCAAAGGTTATCTGGAACATAGGAACAGAACAAGGTATAAAACTAGTGTTGGACAGAGTCCTAACTAGAAACTAATGGAAGTGGACTACCCAAAGAGTCGGAGATATAGACTTATAGGAATTAATCCCAAGCCTCAGAAGGTGACTAGAGTCAGAAGGAACTCAAGTCCGGAGGAACAGAATGAGCAGAATCTAAGATGATATTGGAACTAAGGTTCTATGGAGATTTACAAGTGGTTTATATACTGTAAGTAATTGGCATGGATAATCAACAAGTCTAGGACCGAGGGCTATGTACATGTAAGATGTATAATGGAAGTCTATTAGTAAATGCACAGCGGATCAACAAGCAGGACAGAAATATACATAGCCAGAATACCGGAACAGGAGGATTGCAAAAAGGAGGTAGATGCAGATGTCCACAAGGGAGTTAGAGTGCGAGAAGTAGGAAGTTCTGGATGGGTGGTCCAGATAGGATCTGTGGACCGGACAGAAGCAGGATTGATTGCATCTGAGATCAAATGTATGGTATATGACAGTGGCATCAGGTGTCTCTGCTGACCACATTCAAGCCATGAGCCATTGGTCTAGAGATTCCTTTCAGATATATATACAAAAAAACCCTGCCTTATTGGATGCTCTTGTCTTTAATGGTTAGTCCATTCATGATCCAATCACATTTTGTTGAATTGAATTTTACTTTACTGTATTCTTATTCTGACTTATTGCCCACCATCAGGTTCCCTCTAATAGTTGGATTTATTGTGTCTTTCCTGGTAGTTTGGACCTGTTTCTTCTCCGAATTTATGGGACCCCTTATCCTCACAATGAAGTCCTCCATTTGCTAGCTAAATCCTCATTGTCTGCATCACCATGAGAGAATATTCCAAACTGTGGCTTGGCTTACTAATTATGTGTTACATTGGGACTATTAGAAAGCATCCTAATTGGCTGAAATAAATTACCTTAGCAACCCAATATCAGCAGATCTGGTACATGTCAAGATATGACTATCGACGTCATTATCATATGTACTCATACATTTATTTTACATATACAATCACTCCTCATTGCATGCCTCATACACGTTTCCCTTTGATTCTCTGTCTAAACCATCATATTAAAACCTCTTGTCATCAAATATCATTCTTTAGTCTTTAGGGCTAATTCCAAGTCATCATTTCTCATTCCATTCCCAGTCCAAGCCTCATCAGATCTTCACAGTACAATCTGTAGAAAGTAGAAACTATAGAACAAGTCTCAGCATTGTAAAAGAACCACTGATAGTACCTATAGAACAAGTCTATAGAGTAAACAGAGTAAGAGAGAGCTGGCATGCAGACTAAACATGAAACATACCTCAGCGCCATGAAGAGAACCACTGAGGTACAAACAACATATAACAATGATATTATAAGGTATAATATAGAGACCAAAATGAAATGACAAAACAGGAACACAGTGTTGATGTTGCACATCCAACACACCCCCTCAATGAGACACTCAATGAATGAGTACACCCCTCAACAACATACTAATGTGAGACCAGAACAGTGATTATTGAAAGCAGGATGAGGCAGGACCTTTGTGAATATGTCAGCAGTGTTCTTGTGTGTGGAGAGCCAGACTGGTGAGAAGGTATTCAATTCAATGTGACGGTGGATGAAATGATATCGAAGGTCGATGTGTTTCATATGGATATGGTTCGCTGCTTCCTTGGACAGTGCAATAGCTCCAGCATTGTCTGCGAATAGTTGGATTGGCAATGGCAGTGGCATGGACAAATAGCTGAAGAAGGACTGCAACCAGAGGCCATCCTGGATGGCAGCAGTGAGCGCCATGTATTCGGCTTCCGTGGAAAAAAGAGCATGTGTGGTTTGTTTCTTGGCAGAATGTGACACTGGTCCTCTGTTCAGGAACCAACATATCCTGTAATTGAGATATGATCCTTGGGACAGGATGCCCAGTCAGAGTTGCTGAAACCATGAAGTTCAGGATTGATACCGTGTAAAGATACAATCTGGCCTGAGCTGTAGCAAACCACTACCAAGCCAGTATATGAGTGTTGTGCTTTGTCTAGTCTGCTTCACTTGCAAGCAAGAGCGTTCAACCCTAAAGGGAATGCTAGTTAGTATAGTTCGTTAATACCCAGCCTGTGGTGTGAGACTGTTGCTGGAGGTAGCGAGATGCTAGTGCTGACCTCCGCTCCGTGGGAAAGTAGCAGTAAACCGTGAGAAAGTGATGGTAAAACTAGCAGTAAGCACAGTAAAACTGCAGTAAGCATGGTAAAACTGCGGTAAGCATGGTAAAACTGTGGTAAAGCGTGGGAACCTTGGCAGTAAAACAAGCGGTGAAGCATGGAAAAGTGGTAAAGAGCGGTGGTGCGTGCAGCAGTAAAGAGATTCTTAAGGAACAGTGACTTTGGTAAAGGACTTTATTCAGTAGTGACAGTAGTGGTGACTATTCCTAAATACCATTTGTACTATAGGAGGGAAGTAAGGAACGAGTACAGGTACCTAGGAATTTTATACGAAAGAATAGGAATGTGCATGTGTTTGGTGCCTGCAAGGTACCAGAGGACGTGTTTGGCTGCCATATAATGCTGAGGACCCACTGACATGTTATGTTGAGCAAGGCACATAACAGTTAATGCAATGTTGGGGTGAGGGTATGGCGTGACAAGGGCAAGCCAGATGAGATAGTGGAGGACGAGGATGGAGGCATTGTCAGGATGAAGGTAGATGGCAGCGCATAAGAGGAAAAAATGATAGCAGGGGGGCAAAAAGGTGTTCTTGTAACACTAACAGGTGAGTACATCACAAAGGAGTTTATACCAATCATAGGCCGCCTGCTTGAGTCCATACAAGGAGGAGAGGAGGTGGCAGACCAGCTTCTGAAAGTTAGGATCCAGATGCTCAAACATGGGGGGTTGCCTCATGTACACATCTTCTTGTAGCTTGCCCCAGAGAAAAGCACGCTTTGCATTGAAACAATCTAACTCTCAGTCATGCATTGCAGCATAGGCAGCTAGTATGCAAATGGATGCTGATTTTGCTACAGGAGCAAATGTCCAGCCAAAGTCGATGCCAGGAATTTGCGAGTGTTACAAGAACACCTTCTTGCACCCCTACTATCATTTTTCCTCCTATGCGTCGCCGTCTACTCTCATCCTGATGAGGCCCCCACACTCATTCTCCGCTACCTCATCTGGCTCACCCTTGTCACACCATACCTTGCCTATGCCTGCCTTCTCCATTGTCATTGCTGAGCACTCATCCCTCATGCATGCATTGCCTTCTTCGCACACTTTGTGCTCGCTTTCGCCTTTCGCACTTCTTACATGCTCACTCCCATGCCTTGCACTTCATGTACGCCCTTTGCATTTCATCGTACCCATTATACCTTTGGCTCCATACCTATGACTCTTTTTCACACATGCGTGCTTTCATTGGTTATATGCCTCTGACTCATTCATGAGTATGTGTCCTTCTATTGGCTATCTGACCTCATACTGAATTCAGCGATACTTATGTATTCGCGCTCTGCTTCAATCTTACGTATAAATACACACAGATAGCCTTTGTACTTCTTTAACTTGGATCTACTTGATCTTCAACCCTGAACTTCTTTTCAATAAGCTTCAATAAGCTTATTGTCTATACTTCGACTTCTTAGAAGCTCATCGCTTCTAAGTCTATTCATCATCATAGAACCTGTCGCTGAGACATGGTTGTGAGACAGCACATCGCGCCCACTGTTACAAACTGGGGTGGCATCACCAGCGACAGTGATAAGACACAGCCAGTCTGCTGGGAAGTTCTACTATGTTCAAAAGAGAACAAGGACAGCGAGTACACGGAAGATTCTGAGTACAAGTGAGGGTTCAGTCTAAGAGTTGCAACTCAAAGACAATGGAGAATAATGACTAAGACTAAGGAGTGCTTAGACTTAGAGATGATTCAGACAACTTAGGTTGGAGGCCTAAGTGAAGGATATTCCAGGTAAAACCCAGTAAGATTAAAGTAAAGTATACAAGCATAGTACAACATGCTTAAATGAGCCAATATATGCGCATGGACCAAGAGAGACGTGAGAATGTAACTGTGTATCCTAAAGAGGAAGGCAACTGTAGTACAGATGCGTTGAGCATATGAGTCAAGAAACGTATCACATGATATACAAGGTAAAGACAGAAGAGAAAATGAATAGGGGCACATATGACTGTAAAACCCACCTCCAACCTGACACAACTAGCGCACTCCATGCTAGGCGACCAATACGCATGAGCCGCTGCTCTTTATTGAGCGCTCATTGCAGACACCACTCAAGTTCCTTAGCTCCTGGCTAGGTCACTAACAAAAGATTCAAGTTACCTTTTACTCGCTATGCTGCCCAGCTAGCTGAGACAGGACGACTCGACCCCAAACCCTGAACCCTGACAGGAGGACGCTGAATTAAGCCACCTGAGGAATGTGCACACCAATGACCCTTCCTACCCCTGCCACTGAAGCAAGACAGCTCAGGACCATGCACCAGAACCCAGAACAAACATGTCTGGCTCCACAACAACAACTCCCATGGCCACTAAACTCACACCACCCGAACTTAAGGCAGGCTTGCCCTCAAAGTTTGATGGGGACCCCATTGACATGATGAGATGGCTCTATACAGCCTCCACCTACCTCTCACTGAACAAGATGTACTATCTGTCTGACAAGCACTGGATCTGTACCTGCCTCGCATACATGACCAAGGGGACCGCCCACTCTTGGGCGCTCACTCAGTATGCAAAGGCCTATGAATCCATCCCCATCAACTTTGGCAAATGGGGAGACTTCCGCAATGCCTTCATCACCGCCTTCAATCCTCATGATGAGAAGGTTGATGCTATGGCCAAGATCTCCTGAATCACACACTCCGGCACCTTTATGGAATACATTGCAGAGTTCAAGACTCTGGCAATGTGCTTGAGCATCAAGGAAAGCTCAGTCCTGATCCACTTCTTTGAAGCTGGACTTAAGAACCTCTTTGCCGCGCCATCTGCCAGATGGAAACCATCCCCACCTCCATCGACAATTACTACTCTGCTGCTGCCATCAAGCTGATTGCCAATTATGAATGTGGAGTGGCCATGTGCAACGTGGTTGCCAAGACCCACTCCCAATCCAAACCCTCTTATCAGAGGTTGAACCACGCAAGACACAACCCTGATGCCATGGACATCGACCTGATGCACCAAGAGTGCGAGAAATATATGAAGGATAGCCTCTGCTTCAAATGCAGGAAGCACGGCCACCGCGCCGGTGACACCGCCTTCCACCCAAAGGTCTGACATGGAGATGATGACAAGAAAGGAAAGAATTCAGTAAGGGATGAAGTTCCTGACAAAGAAGACTCTGATGAAGACACTTCCAATATGGAAGTTGAAAGGGTCAAAGCTAGAAAGCTTGCCCTGAGGAAGACCAAGACACCTAAAAGCGCACAGACTCCGAAGAAGACTAAATAGACTCCTACCGAGTCTTCGGAAGAAGATGAGGCAGAGGATTTTTAGATAGGAGTACTGTAGCAATGTCAGTCACTCCAAAGTGCGCCTTGTATACTAAACATGTTGGCAAATCAAATGAGTTTCAAGTTCCTGTCACCCTTTCTAGTGTGAAAAGCACAAAAACCATTGCATCAACTGCTATCATTGATTCTGGCACCAGAGGGTATTCATAGACTCCTCCTTCATATGGGATCATAAGATCTGTACACATCAACTCAGACACCCCTTCCACATCACCACTGTTGATGGAAGTCACTCAAGAGCCGGAAGGTCTCCCACTACTGTACCCTGTTTATCCGCCTTGATAAATGGGTCATGTATGGAAAGTTCAATGTCACCCAACTTTCCAAACATGATGACATCCTCCTCGGAAAGCCAAGGCTTTCCGCAATGAACCCTGACATCAACTGGGCATGTGACACCATCACTTTATGCGCGACCACACACTCATGACAAGTTGAGTGCATACTGAACCGAAAGTGCGCCTGCCTACGTATTCTGAGGCATGACCTCAATCGAGGAAGAAGAAGAACAAGAAGAACAAGAATAATAAGAGAAACAGACTCTCGGGTTTAAAACCCACTGAGGATGATGAAGACGACCTCCGTGACTTCAACAAATACGAGGATGTCTGGGTCAGCAACTGTTACAGTCATACGTGCCCCTATTCATTTTCTCATCTCCTTTACTGGGTTTTACCTGGAATATCCTTCACTTAGGTCTCCAACCTAAGTCGTCAGAATTGTCTCTAAGTCTAAGCACTCCTTAGCCTTAGTCTCTGTTCTATTGATCATCTTAGAGTCGTGACTCTTCGATCAAACCCTTGATCCTACTTGGAACACTTCCTTGTAGTAGTCCTTGTTCTCTTCTGGACATTGTAGAACTTCCCAGCAGACTATCTGTGTCTTTTCACTGTCGCTGGTGACGCCACCCCAGTTCGTAACAGCAACACCCAGATGTGCCAGAAGGTGGACAATATCACCACCTACCTCCTGACTGATGATGAAGTACTCATCAAGTACTCTCCTGATGCGACCTCTGTGCGCATCATCAAGAACCTTGACTTCAACACCCCACTCACTCGAGACAGGACCTCAAAGAATGAAATGAATCGCATGAGCAAACCTCTGCAAAACATTTGGATTCTGGAGGCCTCCAAGGATCTTGTCAAGATGAGCAACAAAGTTCAAGAATGCGCCATTGAGTCAAACCAAGAGAAGATGAAGATGACATTTGAGGAACTCATCCCCTCATACCTCCATGACTTTGCTGACATCTTTGCAAAAGATGGGCTTAACCAGCTCCCCCCATCTCAACCTGGAGTCGACCACTGGATTAAAATGAAGCCTGGTTTCATTCCGAAGAGCTCCAGGGCATACCCCCTCTCCCCAAAATAAATGGAGGCTGTCAAAGCCTTCCTCAATGAACACCTGAAGAAAGACTTCATCCAACCATCAAAGTCCCCTCAGGCCTCCGGTTTCTTCTTTGTCAGAAAGAAGGACAGGTCACTCCGACCCTGTCAAGACTACCAGTACATTAACAAATGGACCATGAAGAACACCTATCCACTTCCCCTCATTCTGCCTCTCATCGCCAAACTTCGAGGTGCGAAATACTTCACGAAGATGGACATCTGATTGGGATACAATAATATCTTGATCCACCCTGATGACTGCTGGAAAGTGCCGTTCTCAACCTCCTTTGGACTATTCGAGCCGAAGGTCATGTTCTTTGGACTGTGCAACTCGCCCAACACTTTCCAAGCCTACATGAACCAGACCTTTGCAGAAGAGATCAACAAAGGATGGATGATTGTCTACATGGACAACATCCTAATCTTCTCTGACACCTAGGAGGAGCAGAAGGAACAGACTCGCAGAGTCCTCGACAAGATCAGAAGAGAATCCCTCTTCCTGAAACCCAAAAAGTGCACTTTCAATGCACAAGAAGTTGAATACCTCAGCATGATCATCCGCCCTGAACAAGTTGCCATAGACCCCTCAAAGCTGAAGGGAATCAGCAAGTGGAAATCTCCCACCTCTGTGAAAGAAGTCTGATCATTCCTCAGCTTCTGCAACTTCTACCGACACTTCATCTCCCACTATTCCGACATTGCGCACCCACTCATCGACTTGATGAAGAAAGACACCATCTTCAATTGGGTCAACATCCATGAAGATGCCTTTGAAGCACTCAAGAAGTGCTTCCTCTCCAAACTGGTTCTGCAGAACCCCAACCCAGTCAAGCAATTCGCGCTTGCAACCAATGCCTCTCTGGCAGCAACAGGCACAGTCCTGCTCCAGACAGATGACAACAGGGCATACCACCCCTGTGGATACCTCTCTCAGAGCCTCAACTCGACTGAGAGAAACTACCAGATCTATGATCGTGAACTCCTCACGGTTATCCATGTGCTCCAAGCCTGGAGGCACTTCCTGGAAGGAAACCCACACCCTATAATCATATTCACAGATCATAAGAACCTGCTCTACTTCCGAGCAGCTCAGAAACTGACGCGCCGACAGGCGTGCTGGCAATTGACACTATGCAACTTCAACCTGGAGTTCCATCATGTCCCCAGCTCTAAACTTGCCGTGCCTGATGCGCTGTTACACTGTCCTGACCATCTTGGCACCGACTCCAACAACGAAGACATGGTCCTCCTCCCCAACTCTCTCTTTGTCAAAATCATTGACACCGAAACTCGCTGAAGACTTCAAATGTCTGAATGACTCCCCCAACGATGCCACTATTAAATGTGCGCTCGACACGCTTAATGGCATCTGTGTGCCCCCCCTGAAATCTGCCCTCTCTGATTGGGTATTCACCGATGGTGTCCTTTTCTACAAGGACCACTCTTACATCCCCGCAGACCTGCAACATTGTATACTCTCCTTGCATCACGACCACCCCTCCACAGGTCACCCTGGGCATGCAACCACCGAATGGAGTTTAAAGAAAGCATACTGGTGGCCCAGTATGGGTGCCTTTATCTGATGATATGTCAATGGCTGTGCTTTATGCCAGCAGATGAAGGTGGACATGCATCCAGTGACTCCACTTCTCACCCCGATCCCCTTGACCTCTCTCCACCCTTTCTCCCAGGTCTCCATTGACCTCATCACCGACCTCCCTACCTCAGATGGCTATGATTCTGTCATGGTTGTGGTAGACCATGGTCTTACGAAGGGGGTAATTCTTACTCTTTGCAAGAAAATGATAACTGCAGAGGGAGTAGCCCACCTTTTCTTCAAGAAAGTCTTCTTGAGATTTGGGCTATATGACAAGATCATCTTGGACCAAGGCCCACAATTTGCCTTGAAGCTAGCTCGCGAGCTAGGACAACTTCTGGATTACCAAGTCACACTCTCCATGGCCTACCATCCTCAGACCAATGGCCAGGCAGAGAGGATGAACCAAGAACTCGAAACCTACCTGCACATCTACTGCAGGACGATGCCCACAGATTGGGCCAAACACCTTCCAATGGCTGAGTTCATCCACAACTTCCAAAAACATTCCACCAGAAATGTGTTGCCCTTCTATCTCATGATGGGCTATGAACCGCATGGCATACCCTATGCCTTCCCCGACTCTACCCTTCCTGCCACCGAAGAGCGCATGCAGATGCTTCAGAAGATCCATGAAGAAGCCCTTGCTTGCCACAGCCTTGTGCAGCAACAGATGACAGACTGAACTCACAGAAAGAAGCACACCCTGTGGAATATTGGCGATAAGGTTTGGCTAAGCACAGCCAACCTAATCACGAAGCTTCCCTCAAAGAAGCTCACCCCAAAATGACATGGACCTTTCAAAATTCTCAAAGTCATGTCATCCATCACATTCAAGCTCAAGCTCCCTGCCTCCTGGAGAGTTCACTCCACATTCCACACCTCTGAGCTATCATCCTATCAGGAGACAGAGATAGATGGACCGAACTACACTGAACCCCCACCTGACATCATCAATGGGGAAGAACACTACAAAATTGAGGTGATCCTCCAACACACTGGAGTTGGCAAGCGCTGACATGCACCAAACTGGTCTGGTGCATGGCTGACTAAACACTACTGCAGCTGACAAATAGTACCAGGACTATAATAGCTTAGTGTTCCTCTATTCAGAAATTAATCCATGATGCAGAATCGAAAGTTTCTTTTTGCTCGTAAAAAGTTTGCTTATTATTTCTAATTCATTTTTCATGGGTGTGTTTATGTATGTTTGGCTACAGAAACTACTTCATAAGATTCCCACAGATGTCAGGTGACCCCAGCAAAATAATTACATAGAGTTACCCTGCAGAAAAACTCATGAAACATATTATGATTCACTTGCGTCACCTCTATGCATCTACAAAAAGTGCAAATTTATGCTTCAAATATTACATAATTGATATTCCTCCTAGGATAGCCACTAATGGTCACCTGATCTCAAATTTATGCATAGCCATTGATATCCCACATGACTTTTTCTCACACCCTTGAGCATATTACAAATCAACTATGACAATATTCAATAAATAGGGTAGGTCAGCACCCCTACAAAATGTGGGAAAACAGTAGCATAGCCATTCATTTTGTCTATATAATACCCACCTTTTTGTCAATAAGAGAGAGATTTTTCTCCCCCTCAGAAATATAACTGAGAGTGAAGTGTGACCAGCACTATCAGCTGTTACGAACTGGGGTGGCGTCACCAGCGACAGTGAAAAGACACAGGCGGTCTGCTGGGAGTTCTTACAATGTCCAGAAGAGGACAAGGTGAAAGTACGAGGAACGCGTTCCGAGTACGATCAAGGGTTCAGCCTCAAAGATAAGTCTAAGAGGTATCCGCGAGAATAGAGACTAAGACTAAGGAGTGCTTAGACTTAGAGACGATTCAAGACGACTTAGGTTGGAGGCCTAAGCGAAGGAGATTCCAGGTAAAACCCAGTAAGATTAAAGTAGGGAATCTACTACAAGTACACTGTGCTTAAATAAGCCAATATGTGCGCACAGACCAGGAGAGACGTGAGAATGTAAGTGCGTATCCAAAGAAGGAAGGCAACTATAGTACAGATGCGTTGAGCATATGAGTCAGAGTTGTGTTACGTAATATACAAGGTAAATGAAGTAGAAAATTAATAGGGGTGCGTACGATTGTAACATCAGCACACTGTCAAGAACATTGTCAACAACAGTAAGATTGGAAGTCTACTCTGTGAGATAGCACTACCTTGAGCTCACTGTGTCTGACAACCAGCAAGACAACAAATTTTTTTTCTTTAACAAATTCATTCTAGTTTCTTTCATCATCTTTCTCTCTGTTTTTCTTTCTCTGTTGTCTGTTTCCTTGCTTCTGTTTCTTTTGAATCTTTCTCTTTTCTTCTTTTTCTTTGATTACTGGTCTCTCTCTCTCTTTCAAAGTTTGTTGGTGCTAAGTGTCCTTGTGTTTCTGATATTTGTGTTGTCTCTTTAGTCCATCTAAGGCCAGAGTAGCTTAGTGGGAGAGACTTCAGAGGTTGATAGCAACACTCTATCTCACACATCTGAGTAGCGATACTGAGTTAAGGTCTTCACTGACTGATAGACTCTAGTTATTGAAAGGGGACTTGGTATTGAAATCCAAGGACGTCCATTCCTGTTATCTGCTTAATACTCATAGTGAGTTCCTTGGCAGCAGGTTTAATAGTAAGCTAGAAGATCTCTGAAGTAGTGACTAGTCTTGACCGGGGATTCTACCTGCTTGTCTGAGAAGGTGATTGTTGTAACTTCCCACAAATTGCAGTAGCACAATTGTTGCAAAACACCTGCATCCCATTGGAGAGAGTAATTTGGCCAGTCATTTTTGTTTCTTAGTTTGTTTGACTTCTGTGTTTTTTTTCTTTGAAGTTTAGTTGTTTCGAGAATCTTTGTCATTGTCCAAGAGTTTGCTGATCTCACAGAAGTGACTCATTTGCTGACCATAGCCTGGGGAACATTAAACAGCCACCCACGTACAACCACGTTATCAGTCATTGGTATTTGTCTGAATCACTGACCGTGGAGATATTTGGTTTTATAGGTCTTTATCTATAGATCATCTATCTAAGAAGACAGCGTCACCACTACCTAGTCACCTGAGTAGGATACCCTGATCCGGCGTACACCTGGATCTTGGAGAAAGATTTAGGATCCACAGCAGAGATCCTGGAGGACTATAAGAGATGCTTGAAGCTGGCTAGATGACTCATCGCCTCTTGACCACTTCCACCACCATCCACCACAGCCAGCATGTCTCAATTGTCTTCATCCTCCTCTGACTCCTCCCTCTCCAGCACATCTAGCCTTGCACATTCCAACCCCTTTGCACTCCCCGAAACCCCCAAACAAATCCAATCCATGTTGGAAGCCGTCATCCTTGACCCACAATATGCTATGTGCCTTGACTCCTACATCTTGTGCACCAATGACTTCATGCTCAAAGAGCTGATCCTCATCTTGAGGACTGCTGAGCTTCTCATCACCCTTGCAACGCACTACATGCAAGGCACCATCATGAAGGCAACCATCTGCCTTCTCAGTACCAAGAACTTCTCAGACGTCATCCTCAAACTTGACACTGAGTGCACATTCAACATGCCCCCTGATGACCTCAGTGTTATTGATCGCCCTTGCACCTATGGTGGCGACATCATCACTGCTGAACCAGTTGTCATGCACCACCCCCCTGTGGCGTCCATCCCATCACTGCCCCCTTCCCTCACCTCTACCGAGTTGTTAACCAACTACAAAAACTACCTCATCAACCCTCACTATGAGGTCCCTGCCTCCGCCTCATTTGACAAGGTTCTATCTGCTGCTATCGCTGGCTCAACTGACCAAGCGGTCATTGACACCAATTTCCCTTCGCACCTCACAACAGAAATGCTCGAGACTTTCACCTATCACAATGATATCCCCAATCTCGTCCTTGATGAGCCAACTCACACATCCCCTGAACCACTTCCTGTACCTGAACCTCAGGTAGAACCAACCATGCCAAACAACTCTCGCATGCCCCCAAAGCCCATCCATCATAAACTCACCCACTCTCTGAAGTGCTCCCACTTACAAAAGTGCAATGCTGCGAACACAATCCTGTCCATTGGACTTGCACCTGTTGAAGTTGTGCGTCCCTGATGCTCCCCATATTCCAATCACACCAATGCCCAACACTCAGTTGACGTCGCTCAGCTTGAGGCAACCAAAACAACTCAGGTCAATTACACCAATGTCGTCTGTCACATTTGTAATGTCTATGGACACAAACAGCGCCACTGTGCGCAATACTTCTGCTGCATCTGCGGAAAGTTTGCACCAGGACATCCCATGGACTTCTGTTCAATGCTCAATGGGTGCCCCCTCTTGCACAAGAAACCTGGTGACCATGGGTACTACACTGAGTTGTGAAAACTAGAAGCTGCATACGACCACGCCACCGCTGCCAAAGAACAAAACCGCATTCTTAATGCTGAAGACACAGAGTGATGGCTCACAGAAGTCTCACTTGACTCTGCATGATTCGAGGATGGTAACTGTGGAGATGATTGAATCAGCGAATCAAACACATAAAACCAGGGTAATGTTACAAGAACACCTTCTTGCGCCCCTACTATCATTTTTCCTCCTATGTGTCGCCATCTACTCTCGTCCCAACAAGGCCCCCACACTCATTCTCCGCTACCTCATCTGGCTCGCCCTTGTCACACCATACCTCACCTATGCCTGCCTTCTCCATTGTCATTGCTGAGCACTCATCCCTCATGCATGCATTGCCTTCTTCGCACACTTCGCGCTCGCTTTCGCCTTTTGCACTTCTTATATGCTTGCTCCCATGCCTCACACTTCATGCACACCCTTTGCATTTCATGCTTCCCTTTATGCTTCAACATGCGCTACCCTTTGGTTTACTCAAGCAATCTGTTGGCTCTTGGACTACGATTGGTGTCATATTTCCTTTTATCTTTTCCTTTTCATTTTCCTTCTTGACTCATGCGTCGCCTCATTGGCTCGTACCCATTATACCTTTGTCTCCACACCTACGACTCCCTTTTGCACATGCGTGCTTTCATTGGTTCATATGCCTCTGACTCATTCATGAGTATGCGTCCTTCTATTGGCTATCTGACCTCATACTTAATTCAGCAATACTTATGTATTCTTGCTCCACTTCAATCTTATGTATAAATACATGCAGATAGTCTTTGTACTTCTTTAACTTGGATCTACTTGATCTTCAACCCTGAACTTCTTTTCAATAAGCTTCAATAAGCTTATTGTCTATACTTCAACTTCTTAGAAGCTCATCACTTTTAAGTCTATTCGTCATCGTAGAACACATCACTGAGACGTGGTTGTGAGACAGCACAACCCACCTCCAACCCAATGCAACTAGTGCACTCTGTGCTAGGCAACTGATATGCATGAGCCGCCGCTCTTTATTGAGTGCTCATCGCAGACACCACTCAAGTTCCTTAGCGCCTGGCTAGGTCGCTAACAGCGAGAACCCTTGCACCACCAGTTGTGCTTTAAAAACTGGTCCTCCTTAAACTCTAAGACCCAGCAACAGCCAATTGCATGACAATCAGAAGGTAGCACCACCAGCTCATAGATGTTCATTTCTGACATTCAGTTAATTTCCTTACACATGGCAGCTAGCCAATGATTGCTGTCAGGGTATTGCATCACTTCATCATAGGTAGCCGGTGGGATTTTGAGGTCATAACTGGGAGTGTGCAGATTTGTCATATACCATATTTCCGATCTCAGATCTGATCAGATCCGATCGACCCTACTTCCATCCGGTCCACAGATCCTGTCTGGATCACCCATCTGAAAGTGCCCAATTCTCACACTCTAACTCCCCTGTGTATATCTGCATCTATCTCCTTTCGGCATCCCTCCTGTTTCTGGTATTCCGGCTGTGTATATTTCCGTCCTGCTTATTGATCCATTGCCTGCATTTTATTTCCGACTTGTGCTTACTGATCCACTGTGCATTAACTAATAGACTTCTGTTATACTTTGTACATAGCCCTCAGTCCCGGACTCCTTGATTATCCGTGCTAGTTACTTACAGTATATAAACCACTTGTAGATCTCCATAGAACCTTAGTTTGAATATCATCTTAGATTCTGCTCATTCTGTTTCCTCTGGACTTGAGTTACTTTCCGCTCTAGTCATCTTCCGAGACTTGGGATTGATTCCTTTAGTCTACATCTCTGACTCTATCTTCGGATAGTCTACCTCTGTTAGTTTCTAGTTAGGAACTTGTTCCAAAGCTAGCCTTAATCCTTGTTCCATCTCTATGCTCCGGATAACCTTCGGACATCCGGATCCATCATGCAACTCCTTCCGGATCTTTGGACGTATATCTACCCTCTGAAATAAGGGGCATTACTCGGGAAAGGGGCACAGTGCACAAACTGAGGCCAAAGCCCTTCGGATCTTTCACCCTTTGAGTACGGTCTTCACAAGATTGAAAGGCATGCTACTTCAACAGCGATCAGGGAAGCCAGTACTCTTGGAAATCTGACATCTTCATCATCTGGAATGATAGCATCAGGGTCAACATGTGGAGCTGGTGGAGGGTCGGGCATGCATGTTGGAATGGGAACAAAGAGAGCAGGTGCTCATTTGGCACCCCCAGATGGGGGTGAGACTCTGTTGATGCAAGCATTCTGAATCTCGCATTGTCAGGCCAGACAGGACTTGTCAGCAACAATATGATCCTGAAATGTCTGACCTTTCTCAGTAGGCACAGGCACACAACCAGAGCATCATATAATGGCAGCATGAGGAGGTTCTGGGGCAGGTGGTGCAGGAGCAGGAGCCACAGCTGTAGTAGGCTTGTGTGCTGGTGTCACCAGTACATCATCATTGTTGTTATCACTGTTGTCTGGAAAGGGACGGTTGGATAAACCTTTGTCAAAGATGACATCATGCCAGTTGAAGAAGGCCTCAGAAATGATGTCTTGGCATCGCCATGCATTTACGCCCAGGGGATAACCCATAAATATGGCCTCTCTAGAGTGAGGTCCAAGCTTCTGCTAAAGTTCTGTCGGGATGCATGCAAAGCAGCAAGCACCAAATATGTGAAGGTGACTGAGGTTTGGTTGGACAGCATGAAGCATTTCATCTGGCATCTTTCCCACCAGGAGAGCACACAATTCCATCCAGTTGAACAGATAGCAAGCTGTCAGAGCTGCCTCCCCCCATAGAGTCCTCGGCAGATGAGCAAAGTCCAGCATCGCATACATATGACCCTCAATTGTATGCATCACCCTCTCTGCTTTCCCATTCTTCTGATGAGCATATGGAGCAGAGCATTGACGCTGGACACTGGTCTGTACTAGGTCTGCTGAGAAGGCATCATTGATGGACTCCCCTTCATTATCTGAGTGGAAAATTTTCTCATGGGAGCCAGACAGGTTTTCCCAGTGGGCATGCAAGGAACGCCAAGCCTCTAAGGATTGATCTTTTGAAGTGAGGAGTTGGAGATCTAACACGTGCATGTGATTGTCAAGAAAGACAATGAAATAGCATTTTCCATGAGGTGTGACGGTAGGAATTGGACTGCAGATGTCAGAATGGATGAGGTCAAGAAAGTTAGATGCCCTTTCAATCTCTGATGTGTGAAACGGTTGATGGGGATGTTTGGCCAGGATACAAGATTCACAATGCAAAAGGGGAGCTGTAGACTTGACAGCAACTCCTTTTGCAACATGTCCTAGACGTAGTACTGCCTCCTTCCCAATATGTCCAATATGAGCATGCCATAAATCCAATGTGAGGGGAACATGCTGTTACATTGAAGTTATGTGGTGCAGGAGCCATTGATTCAGAAGGGGGGATGAACTTGATATCTGGGGCATAGAGCTTTCCTGTGGCTGGTGTAGCGAACAAAGTCACACTGACCATGAAAGTACCGTTTTACACAAGTGTCTCATTACTGTCTACAGCGGCTACCGAGAAATCCCCTATAGCGAGCATTACCCCTTTTCACTTCGCCGGTACCGTTTTCGCTCCGTGGATCCTTGCCCCTTACTGAATCTCACTACCGATGTCCTCCTGTCCATTCCATTTCCGTCTAAGATCCATTGGTGCGTAGCATATTCGTTTCCGCCATTACTAAAGATACAGCAAGACTTACCTTACCTTCCGTGGCACCACTTGCTCACTGCATGCCTCTTAGCTAAATATCTCTATCTCGCTACCATTCTCGCTATGTATTCCAGCCGTTCATGGTACATGTTAAAAAGGACTCTTTGCACATTCTGTTACTTTTACTTTTCCCTCTATGGTACACACGGTACTTAGGAATTGTCACCACTACTGTCTCTAATGGAATAAAGTCTTTCACCGAAGTCACTACCTCTTAAGAATTGTTTTACTGCTGCACACACCACCGCTCTTTACCGCTTTCCCGCGCTTCACTGCTTGCACTACGCTTTCCCACGCTTCACCGCTTGCACTACGCTTTCCCGCGCTTCACCGCTTGCGCTACACTTTCCCGCGCTTCATCGCTATGCTTCACCGCTTGTTTTACCACCAGTTTCCCACGCCTTACCACAGTTTTACCGCACGCACTACCGCAGTTTTACCGCTCACACTACCGCTACTTTACCGCTACTTTCCCACAGAGTGGAGGTCACCGCTAGCATCTCGCTACCTCCGACGGCAGTCTTGCACCACTGGTTAGGCATTATTGAACTATATCAACTTAGCATTCCCTTTAGGGTCAAACGCTCTTGCTTTGCAAGTGAAGCAGACTAGACGGAGCGCAAGACTCGCATACTAGTTTAGGCCGTGGTTCATCTACAGCCCAGGCTAGATTGTATCTTTACACCAGTATGGCTCCAAGAGGATTTCCTTTGTAAGCCAGCTCACATGTCATATTCGAGCAAAACAACACATCCCATCCCTTCATGTTCATACAGCTCATGGACAGGAGGTTGAGAAGGGCTCCTGGTGCATGCAGACAATTGGACAAGCAAATACGAAGACGTTTCCCACCAATGGTGAGTCATGCCACACAGTTACCTTGACCCATAGTCTCTAAGATCCCATGGTTCACAGTGTGCACTGGAATAGTCTCTGCATCAGAGTAGGTATGGAAAAACTGCCTGTCCTTGACAAGGGTGACCATTGTGCCAGAGTCCAGGATCATGGTAAATGGGAGGTTGATAGCACACAAAACATCGTCCGAGACCTCTGCAATCGATGTGAATGACATGTCCTCCATAAGACTGGTAAGACCAGCAACAGCTTCCACAATGGCAG
This sequence comes from Suillus spraguei, assembly GCA_016800925.1. NCBI lineage: Eukaryota > Fungi > Basidiomycota > Agaricomycetes > Boletales > Suillaceae > Suillus > Suillus spraguei. The sequence continues at coordinate 25,157 of JABCPU010000261.1, forward strand.
GAGTGGGTGCAGGAGTAGGAACAACAGGAGCCATAGTAGGAGCTGCCATAGCCACTGTGATAGCCACCACAGCTACATCCTTCTCCTTTTTCTTGCCCTTCATCCAAGGTGCTTGGCCTTCCATCCCTCCTCCCTTCCCATAACAATGGGCGTGGTCATGATCACCTTTTTTGCAGCCTGGAGTGGTGCAGAACACTCCCTGTGGATTGTGCTTGTGCATGCATAGACCCATGATGGTGTCGGTACTACTCGCAGTGGAGGTGGTAACAGTGTTAGCATATTCTGAACCATGATGAAAGGAGTGTGTGTGTTGAGTCACAATGTGGTGTGCAGCTTCAGATGTGATATGAGACACACAGCTCTCAAAGTTGAATGTGGGTATGGTGGGAGGTGTTGGAGCCATCAATTCATCATGCATGCACTGCTCAAGAAGGAACTTAAACTGCTGCCAAATGGGTGTTTGATGGAGACCCATTAGCATATGGTATATAGTGTCAGTCTCACCCCAAGGAGCACTAGCGTCGATCAAACATTCATGGAAAATGGCATGCTGCACCACATAGTTTGTGGCATCTGCAGAGTCTTTCATGGATAGGACTTGTACCTGTTGACAAAGAAGGTACTGTGCACTCATGTCTGTCCAGTTGAAGTGTACTTGCAGTATTTGCCACGCTTTATGCACAATGACAGTATGTGAGCAAGGAATGAGCGATGCAACAAATGAACTAAGTCAACAGGTGATTAATTCCTTGGCCTTCATGTCCTCCAGCAACCATTCACATATTGTTGCGATTTCAGTGGTTGTTGGGTTAACTGGGTCAGCAGCCACAGGTATAACAGAAGGTTGGCCAAGAAGATCTCCTGGTTCAGCTTTCATGTTGATATGGCACCAATGGTCCTCACATCAGTAAAAATCAACTTACTTAATCAGCCTTTTTTTGGACTTTTCCCTGCTTTTCAAAAATGAGTGGCCTTTTTAAAAAAAATTCAGTTATTTCTCTTAATTCACTGCCTGATCCAAAATTATGTATCTCAATATTTTTTATAAACCTAAGAGACATGTTTAGCAACATCACAACAAAAATTTGTTACCAGTAAGAGGCACAGAGTGCTGATTATTTTTATTTTCAAATCCTCTCCTGAAGTGGTAATCTTTACAAATCATGAACTCCAACCATTGGAACAGTATGAAATAATAATAATAAACTATTCCTGATACTCAACTTGGACTAGGTGGTGAATTAAGAGAAATAACTGAAAAAAAGGCCACTCATTTTTGAAATGTAGGGAAAAGTCCAAAAAAAGGCTGATTAAGTAAGTTGATGTTTTACTGATGCACATGCAAGTGCATATTGCATTTTTGTGGCCCATCCAACATAATTTTCCGTCCCAAGCAACTCAGGAATGTGGTTGTGTTTTCCCATGACGATACTGCTTGGTGGAGGTACGTATTAACACTGAGTGCATCTTCGCTTACCGGTTTTTGTTTTCAAGTGCTTCTTATTTCTGCTTGTCTTGCGACGTCTCGGTACCCTGTCAAGTACATATTAGCTATGACGCACGGGGTCGTCATTCGAACAATCAAGAGCTTTCACGATTCTTAACTGCGTATTCCAAGCATGTTACTGTACCAAGAACACTCTCCATTCCTGAATGTGAACTACTAGCGCTTAGTTCGCAACTGAAATTGAAAATTCAGATAAGTGAGCGTATTTAAGTTCTCACCTCGCATTGATCATGTTCAGATCAAGCCTCATCATCATGGCGTGCGGCAAACTGTGGCCGATTGTGAAAAATGCCATATTAAAGTTTATGCACGCGTCTGTTGGCAATTCAATTGACTATTATGCCTATCATCTCCAATTTCCCCTCCATCTTGCATGTGCAGCGACTTTCAATGGTTGCCAAGGTCTTACCCTTCACAAGACCGTTGTCGACTTTCGAAGTCTTCGCACACGATCAACTCTATACAGCCCTTTCAAAGATCTGTCAGCGAGACAATACGCGCATCATACTTATTCAATACATTGAATGTTGCATATAAAGAATTGTTCGAACTTAGATTTATGATTTATCCGACGAGCTGCCCAGCAGTATGCAGCGTTGACGGCATGGCCTGGGTCCAGGGGTTCGAGCACCGTTACTCGGACTGAGGATTCAGGAATATATTTTGGAAGAGAATGGCGAGAAACAACCGGTGAGCGACGTCAGACGAAAACAAGACCGACACAGTTCCAATAATTAGGAAAAATGTATATGTTTCAATGAAGAACCCCATGTCAATACTTACGAGTCGCTTGACAAATTGTCAGCAGCATGACGCAGTGGAAGCGTGCAGGGCTCATAACCCTGAGGTCACTGGATCGAAACCAGTTGCTGCTAAGTTTCCTTTTTTCCACTATGGCTTGACGTGCAATTCCATACATTTTTCGCATATTATTTGAATAATTGTGCTCAATCGTGAAGGTAGTCAATGAGGAACTTCCGAGATGTAAATTAATAACATACAATACTTTTGCGAGTACTTACTAGTACACTTTGTCGATAGTCTGTGTAGCGGTAATTATCAACCAAAAAGCAACTGTTATCATCACCCTAACTTATCATGGAGTGACAACATCAATCTATGGTGGTTGCGCGAAACCGACGTTCTCCGCTGATTCAAGAGCCCATACACCTATTTCATCCTGCGGGAGCTGACTCCACTTTGCGTAAACCTAGCATTTGTCAGAGTGCTCAAACAATCTGAATGAAAAAAATTCACGCACATCATCAAGGATATCCAATAGCTCTACTGTCTTAGCGTCTGCAACACGCTGTTTTTCGTCATTATCCTCACACTGGGCATACAGAGTAGCATTATCTCCTTCAAGCTGCCACAAAGTCAGGAAAATCTTGCAAAAAACAACATCTGAGAGCTACTCACAGCCTGTAGTTCTGCTCTTAAACGCTCTATTTCAGATTCCATCACCCGGACAGTACGTGCACGAACAGCAGCGTGCGGTGCGAGATTTTCTCTCCATACATCCTTGCCGTGTATTTCTCCACGTTGTTTTCGAGCTCTTGCTTCAGAGACGACCGCATGCAAATGTTGATACTATCCTTCACATTAAACTCCTTGAACAGATTCTCACAGCTTTGCTGAGAGGCCGTCTCAGCAATTGTGCATTTCATGATGCTTAGAAGCGAGACTTACGTGTATTTGATCCTCCATATGCCTCGAAACAGTGTTAAAGATACCCTCTGCCACCATGTGGCTCTTCCTTGCACCAGAGCGTGAAGCACTCCTGGAAATCTTCGTAGCTACGCAAACCGTTAGTCCGAACCAGCAAAAACATTAGCAAACTCAATACTCGCGTCCATTTGTGTGCTGAGCGCGATATGGCAAGTTGTAGTGCTGAGTGAAAATGGGTCCACCGTTTGCTGTCCGGTGCTTTCTTCATTGCGGCTCTGGCTAACTATCATGAATTTGGCACGTGATCAATACCGCAGTGCCATTTCCAAAGTTCCGAAGGTTGCACCATACGACGTCGTGGAATCTTGGATGTGTATCTATGGACCGCAATGATGAAAATGATGGGCAGCCAGCGAGAATACCACAGCAGAGGAGTTCTGTTCCATCATTTCTGTTCCTGATATTTATGCTCTTCATACTCACGAATCACACTGGGGATGAATTTCTCGCTCGAAATCACTACCAAGACGCCCTTCAATCCCTCAATTACCAGCTGTCAAACTTCACTGCTTGGCTGAATGGGACAGAGTCCAACTTTACAATGGTACGTGTTCAGCTGTTTCTTGCTACTGATAAATGCTGAAGAAGCGTAGCCGGACAGGAATACCGCGGCCGCCCCTCTTGTAGGGTCATTCATGTCCTTTGGGTCCCGTCTCAACCCACAATGGGCATCTTATTTTTCGAATGTAACCGGATTTGCGCACGGCGAGATCGACTTCTTCAATATCACCCCTCCCAGCCTTGGATCCACAACCTATCCTTGGAGAATACACGCTGAGACGTTCATGGGTGACACTAACATGACAGATCTCGTCGGTCACTTTGGTTCTTGGAATTGGACCGGCTCGGACAAAATTTCATGGAGTATAATGGATCGAGCTCCAATCAGTGTGAAAGGACGTTACGAGAAGATCGCTATGGTTCACGTGGGTAAATTTCATTGTTTCATTTCATGAAAATTGAATTCCCCACAGGGCAGAATTGATGTCCGTAACCCCGCCACTTCCGATGATATGAAGCTGGATTTGAAGGCGTACACTTCCTTGCGAATGGGTCAATATACGGCTTTGCTGAACCCGCCGGGTGTGTCCTTAGCCATGACATTCAGACAACAGAACTGATGTTGTATTAGTCGACACATAGACATCCGCTACATTCCCGCCTTCGTCCCAGAAGATTTCCAGAATGACACTGCTCGGATGATAGAACCTGAATTGATGTCTAGAGTTAACAAGGTGAAAGATATGATTGATGCGGGTGTTATCGACCAGGATGCAACTAGTATGCCAAATCTAATTCTCGTGTCTGTTTATACTTCTAACTGTGTTTGCAGATGGGGAGTCGCAAGGAGGCTGTGGTTTCAGCGTTTACGCGCAAATTGCACCATCAGATATACCCGCAGAGGATATGGAAGACCTTGAAGACGAATTACAGAAACCAACGGGAAGATGGACAGTGAACGTCCGCCTCTCAAGCTCAATGGTGTGCTTTTGAGTCGAGAATGCGGTATTTTATACAACTTCCATGATGCAGAAGGACTAAGGTATGGCTTAAACGCTTCTTGTTTAAGGGACCTAACCAGGTGTTTGTCCCAAGGTCTCAGTTGTTCTTCCGGAAGGTTGCTACATGTTAGGATGTTCCGTTCTGACTCACTCAGTTTATTGATTCGTGTTTTTGGACAGATGCTGGTATCTCAGCTTTTGTATACCTGTTACAGTTACTACTGCTCTCTCGTCAAGTTGACCGAAGCCGCACTCCTGCTGGATTGTCTCGTGTGTCTCTATGGACGTTCCTTACACAATCCATCGTGGACTCGGTCTCATTCGCTGGGCATATCACTTTTGCCATTATTGCTAATGGGCGTCCTTCCTTATCGCTTGTGGCTCCAGCATTCGTCGCCTGCGTGCTTTTTGCTTTTGAATCTGTCAGTGAGCTTTCACTGCTCGATAGAGTACGCAGACTGAATTGGCTTTTCAGCAACATGCCATCCTTATTAATCAGGTTCAAGCTCCAGAGGATGCGGTGGCGCCACCTCCTCCCCGACCAGTACAACAGGAACCGTCGCTGCCTTCTCAAGCGGTGCCCATATCAACAACAGCTACTCCTCGATCTACTGGCCCGACATTTTCAAGTTTATTGTTTCGACACATTCGCTCTGATCCCCAAGCACGGATATGTAGGTATTCAGGTGTTCTCGTTTTCACATCTGACGTTCCTTCAGGGCTTGGAATGTTTTCTTCCTAACATTCATTGTCCGAGTCATCGTGACTCCTTCACTGGCGCTGGTATTTGTGGCGAGCATGTACTCCCTTTTCTGGCTGCCACAGATTGTCCGATCGGTGAAGAAAGGCAGGAGCAGTGCACTGACTGCCGAGTACTTGATTGGCACGTCACTCTGCCGACTTTTCCATGCTCTTTGTGAGTACCCGTTGTCAATTTATGTCCAACATATTTATATTTTCAGACTTCTTGGCATGTCCAAAGAATGTGCTCGATATCGAGCCACGCCGTAGGTACAGAATCGCGGATCGATCAGACTTGACTTATACTTTACTAGGTTGGATTTGGTATCTTGCGATGTTCATCTTCCTGCAAGTTGCCGTTATACTCCTTCAGCAACATTTCGGACCGGCATTCTTTCTTCCGAAACGAGTAGGTTGCGTTTTTAAGTCGCACAGATTTTTTTCGCTGAGTATTGCAGTTTGCTCGTGCACAAGTGCACGACTATCATCCAGCATTACCTCTTTCCGCCGCTGACCCAGAAGCACCTGATGAATCTCTTGGGGACTGCGCCATTTGCATGGAGGCTATTCATACCGAAGATGAGAAGCAACTAGAGCATGTTACTGCTGGATTGCTGCGAAATGTCGGAGCAAGGCGAAGCTACAGTCTGGCTCCTTGTCAACATCTATTTGTGAGTTCTTGATATCATTTATATGCAAACAGCACGCTCATACCATTGAGCAGCATACGGAGTGCCTGGAGAAGGTACGTTTATTGTTCCCTATCGGATTTTAGATGCTAATCTCCTCTATCTACTAGTGGCTTGCTATCAAGGTAACCGTCTACATAAACGAATGAGACTACATATTCATCGATCTTTCTAGAATATTTGTCCCCACTGTCGCAGGCCTCTTCCGCCACTTTGACGGATCTGATATCCAAATTATACTACCATCAACACCATCTCAGTACTATATACCTTGCATTTCTTGTATTGCATTTTGCTTTGTTAACTCTAGTCATCTGTACTTGTTCGCAAGAGCGCTTCATACCCAGCTGGTCAACACTTGGCGAATCTGACTCATGTGATTATGACATCGTAAGCTCATTGGGTATTCACTAACACCGTCCCCACCCAAACCTCAACAGCTGTGCCCTCCGCTCCAGGAATTCGTGCGACCTCTTCAAAATGTATGCCGATTTTCTCTGCCATTTCCCAAAGTGCACGTTCTGCCACATCTCGTTCTTTGTAACCAAGAATGATCAGTGGAGTTTTTGCTGGTGTGACACTCGTTGAAAACATGAGAAGCCTGGAGAGTGTTCCGACAAGTGCAGGGAATGATGCATTATTATATGTGACATCTGCCATCCTAGTATGAAAGCTCAAAACATTCATCTATGCAAGTTGACACGCACTCACACGATCACATCGATGCCATCGACGAATGATGCCACCTGGGTGGATATGTCAGGTTCACCCCAGTCGAGAACAACGCCCTTAGGTACATTTCCAGGTTGGTAGAGAGATTGACTCGAATTAATATTGCTCTGTAGTAGAGGCAAAGCAGAGGCTAAACACCACAGTTAGTAATTTTATTTGTTAAGTTGTCACATGCTGCTCACGCAAATCGGTGGTTATGATTTTTCCTGATGGCACAGGAGAATCAAGCAAACCTTGCAAAATGCCAATAACAATAGCGACTATGCCTGTCCCTGCGCCTACTCAAGGTTCAGTACTGCGAGGAATACTACCTCGCTGAGAGTTAACACCTAGCTCAAGAACATTACACTTGGAGGCGAAGAGTACGTCCTTCACCTTTGAAACCAGGGCAGTGTTGGCAACCATCCCGGAGTGAAGTTGTATTAACCAAGAGCTAAGGCCAATGCCGCTGTCCCATATTTTCTGTTGGAGGCAAGTTCATTTTAGCTATTTGCAGCGAGTTAAGTTGATGTCTGACTTGCCTTGTCAAGATCAAAGGAGGTTTGCTCAATAATATCAAATATCACAGGGTGGTCTCTATTGGTTGCAGTTAACGCATATGATCTCTGAATCCGCTCTTGCTTGACAGCAACCTTGTTTGAGCGAGCAGAAAAAAAGATAGGATCGGAGAGGACGGGGAACGGCTGGCGCCCTAGATTTTCATCGTTCAGGGAAAGTACCTGATCTTTTCGTGACGTTCCAGAGCTAAGGATAAGGCGCCAGTACTCCCCATTGCGGACATTTCTAGGCGGTGGGACGGGTATTTCCTTGTACATCGTAGATGCCCTCCAGCTCGTCAGCTTCACGGGCTTTGTTATTACTGAACTTGGCGTGGGCGAATGCAAGGACCACGAATAGAATATATCTTGGACATCTGTGTAATATTCTGTCCGTAGATCATTGGCAATTTGAGGGGTGATGAGGATGGGTTCACCAGATAAGGCAGCTTGGGTGGGAGGTGGCCGCAAGAATGAAATGTAGTAGAACATATTCCTGTAGCATAGGCCAGACGTTCGAGAAGATCTTCCAACTTTTTAGCGTGCTCAAGTGCTAGATTTACGTATACAAAGCCATGTCAGTGTGCCATGTGGTGCGAAAACAAAAGATGATCATACTACTACTCAATCATGAGTGCGCGACTCCAGTTCAATATCATATGTAAGCGAACGCGTCGCTCGATTTGGCGAAGGGCATCTTGTCGGCAAACTCAACACGCATGCACACGGAAATAATATGTTTCGTACTACCGACATCCTGAAGACGTCTCTTTATTTGCGACCATGTATTCATCCTTCGAGTCGCTCTTTTGTCCACTCTTTGCCACGTAACTTTCCAAGAATAGGGCGGTTTACTTCGGAGAAGTCATTCCAGAGTACACCGCCAACTTTTCGTGACCAAGTTGCCCGTTCAATTGAAGTAGGGTCTTTCAGCTCTCGGTTTCCACGTCCGACAATACGGAATCAAATTTTGGTTAGTTTTATTCATTTTTTCACGCTTTAACTAGTTGGCTTATGGTTTCTCAGTTTTTTGTCGGTGGATCTTTACTTGCATATTCGATAGCTGCAAGTCAAACCGAAATCGACACCGAGTACTGGTCAAAACAACTCGTCTCCGTCTCTCACAGATGGACTCTGCGACCCCCAACTACTGAAGAGATGAGAAAGGCTCAGTACCTAGAGCTTGGCAAGGTGGGTTTCGCTCTCTTCTGAAGTGCTCCATGATACATTTTATCTTCAGTATCTGCAAACCCAAGTAAATCAACTCAAAGATACGCTGGCGGAATGGCCTCTTGCATTGCGCAACCTCATTCTCTCTGTCTACGTTCAAGCTGCACAGTCATACCTTGATGCTCCCGAGGGCAGACGATTGTGCTGGTTGATTTGCGGTGTCAATACGGCCATATATCTCGTGTGGAAGATACCGCGACTCGCGCCGTTCATGACCCGATCCTTCACTCATCACCCGTTGTCAGGACGCTCATACACTCTGCTAATGAGCATGTTTAGTCATAAATCCTTCATCCACTTATTGGCAAATTCAATGGCTCTAGCTAGCTTTGGTGCGCTAGTTAGCTTTTTAGAGGGTCATCCTAACTTCTTCCATTTATAAGGCTCGGCCGCCACGCACTATTTTACACTGGAACAACTGAAACATGGTGAACATCAGCAAGAAGCCACTGCCAAGTGGCATTTCCTCGCCTTCTTTATCTCTGGTAGGACGCTTGTGCCTGTCTCCGTTGTTTTGGTTGCTCATCTTTCGAAGCTGGGCTGTTTTCTGGTTTGGTCAGCCATGTTGCTGCTTGCAAAATTCTCTTCCCTCGTCTTGTCAACCAGTACACCGCTTCTGCAGTGATAAAGAACTCCCCGGCGGCAGCTGCAATATCTAGTACAGCCGTAAAGACTGCAACTACTGCTCCGCGGGAGATTTTACCATCTTTAGGCGCGTCTGGCGCCATTTATGCAGCTGTGACAGTTAGCGCATTAGCATTTCCGGACGCTCAAGTCAGCCTCATTTTCCCTCCTTTCGTTTCGATACCGATTCAGGCGGGAGTTGGGGGTCTCGTCATGATTGACATGATTGGCATCGTACGCGGTTGGAGGTGGGTACGCGGACATGTACACGAGATCATCGCTAATTTTGGTGATGCCTTTCAGGATGTTTGATCATTATGCCCATTTTGGTGGTGCGGCGTTTGGTGCAATATATTACATGTATGGACCGCAGTGGTGGGCCTTCATGAGGGGCGAGTATCAACAACTACGCTCTCACACATCTTAGACGGTAACCTAGGATCACTCTTATAAACCACACTCAGCCATTTTTAACAAAACAGCAAACGGTGCATTGATGATCACTATTGTACAATGGCAGATAACATTATTTCTTGAATAGCGTGATCACTTAATATCGATCTTCATGGGCTCTTGATCCTTTCCGACTTTCGGGAAAGTAACCTTCAACACTCCATTTTCCATCTTTGCCTGGACCTCCTCAGGCTGCAGGTGATGTGAGCTTCGCGACCCACGAAGGCAGTAAGCTGACACACCTTTGCTCCCATAGGTAGTTGCAAGGTGCGAGAAAACTTTCCGTATGCGCGCTCGCGCACAGCGTAATTTTTCTCTTGGCGCTCACTCTCTGTACCCATTTCCCCTGAGACGGTTAGGCGGTTCTGCTGTACATCAATTTTGATATCCACCGGCTTCATGCCAGGTAAATCAAACAAAGCCGTGACTTCATTGTTATCTTTGTTCTCAATCAAATCCATCCTACTCCAAAGTTAGCGATGAAATGATATCCCTTTTATGCACGTACTTCGGGCGAAATGTCCCAATACGAGACCCGCTTTCGACGGCTCGGCTGGCATCAGAGGGACGGAACCGGGCACTGAAGGCATCGTCGAAGAGACGCTCGAACTCGGTGAATGGGTCGTAGTGGAAGTGAACAAGAGACATGATGTATGGACTTGAGAGTCGAATTTCCCCTCCTGACGGGTATTTTATATTCCTCCAGAACCCCTATGCTCCTGTAGCAGAAGAGTCATACTTTCCCTGTCGGGTTGGTCAATCGGTGTGGTTCTACCGGATATCCTGATAAGTCCACTGTTCTGCAGAGTATCAAAATCTGAAGAGGAGCATACTCGCTGAATTCAGGTGCTTTGAATTCAAATTGAACATTGAAAAGGTAACAATTGATCGGTGAACCTCACCGTGATCATCGGGCCCCTTTGATCTGTGAGACTGAGCCCCTTGGTGCCACTAATCGGCAGTTCTCCAAATTAAGTACGCTATGCTATGCGTTCTTTTGTCGTTCAAGAACTCAATTAGCAGCGCTCCTACGATAAGTTTTTCAGAACCGTTTAAATTTCTTGGGAAATCGGGGTGGGGTTGACATTTCACGCCTGATATGAACCAGCACTTTGCTCAAAACCTGAGGATCAATGAGAAGACGAGGTGTGGGTCAACTCCAATTATCTGGAGAAAGAACAAGGTTACATTATGTTAGTGGTATCTAAAAAATCTTTGGCTGGCGTTCTTAGCCAACTCCTGTATTCCTGCGCCAACCATCCCGCCGACCAATTTTGAAGTATGAGCGACCCCTGCTAGGCTCTCGACACTCTTGGAAAACAAGTCCCATCCGCTTGCATTTTTCAACCGAGAGCTCGCTCCAGCATTCATCATCAATGCGGCCTTCACTGAATCAAGCTCGTTAACCACTTCAAGCCCCACAGATCGGGCCCACACCACCGGCTGTGCTGTAGAAGAATAGACTTTGTGCAGTTTGTCGACCGCTGACATCACCTTGTGGTTCTCGACATATCGTTCCCGCGCATAGGGCATCAGAGCGGTATACGAGCCTGAAGAAATGGTCAAGGGGCATTCTTCTCGACGAGGAGAAGTGCGTCTCACCGATGTCTCCGCCGTGCGTCACAGCTTGTATGATGCATCTTGATAGAGCGTCGACGTCTCCTAGGCCCAGGTTTAGACCTTGTCCTGCCAGCGGATGGACAGTATGTGCAGCATCCCCAACTAAGACCGTGCGGCTTCCCGCGCCCTCGCCGAGATAAGATTCAGCATGGCTGTAACGAAGCGGAAAACTTGCTATTGTGCCCTGCTGGATTGATATCACAAGAGGAGGAAGCGCACCCGCATCATCTGGGGGAACACCACCATCCGAAATCGTTGACGTAGCGGATGCGTACGCAGAGTGGCTTGAAATGCCGTCCGAGCGTTCTCTGAATGTGATTTCTTCCTTGATCTCTTCGCTTGAATTAGCGCCTTCGAGGAGTCGTTGGTAGATGTACTGCAAAGACGGTTCGGGGAGGCGGAAAGCAGCATTGATTAATTGCCCCAGAACTCCTGGAGATGATTTTTTCAGCGCTGCCGCTAGATGAAGTTTGGTCGACCATACGAGTGAAGAAGTGCAAGGGGAGAGCGGTAGGAATGCAATCGGACCCGTCGGAAGGAATCTTTGGTAAGCCGTGTTGTTGGGTGCTTGGAATGGTCCTCGCGGCGCGTGGTTTAGCGTCGCGACAACTGCTTGCGTGTCATATGACCATCCGTATGATGAGATCCCAGCGAACGATCTTACTGGGGAGTTGAACCCGTCGGCGCCGACCAGCAGTCTTGCGCGTAGGGTGGCGCCATTAGAAAGATGCACGAGGGGCCAGTCGTTGCGGTCACCTGCATCACGCTTTATCGATTCGACTTCGACGTTTTGAATTACCTGGACACTCTGGATACCCGAAAGCTTTCTTAGCAGGGCGCGTTGGAGGTTCAGATTTTCTGTCATTCGAGCCATTTCGCTCGACTCTGGAATTTCAGACGCATTGAAGGTAATGCGAGCACCAGAAATACCATCCCACACCTAAACGAGACACTTGAGCACTAAAATCGATTTCATCCTACGGAGACACACCTGCATCTGGTGAATAGGATTCGTGCGTGCAAGTTCGACATAGTCCCAGACGCCAATCCCTGGAACAATTTATTATTATATCGAGCGCCTTCACATGGTATACGCACTGTTCAAGAAATGCTGAGACGTGTCTGTGATGGAACTGACGCGGTTTGAGTACGCATTGTGCGGCATGTCCCAATCCTGTATTTTGGATAAGTCCCCCCCTTCTATGAGTGTAATTTTTAGTGAATTCTTGGCGGTAGGGTTCGATGCTGTGTATAATGCTCGAATAAGAGTGAGATGTGGGCCAGGGAGCAACGCACCGAGAGCAGCTGCCAAAGCCAATCCTGCTGGTCCACCTCCTACTATCACAATATCATTGTCTCTCGCGTGTTCAGAACTGAAGGATCTGAAAAATAGCCTCTGTCGACATCTAAGACGCGCTAATGACCTTGACGTTGTAAAGAAGGCCATGAAACGGTGTATTGAATGTGTGACGGTCTGTGACCCATCCAAGAAAGCTTCAGGCACATGCGCCAATTATTATATACCATGTACATGCACTAGGCCACTCATAGACCTTCGTGTTGACTTCGTCACATTTCCGCAGTCGCTTGCACTTACTCCTGGATTCACAAGACTCATTTACTAGAACAGTGATATTTGAATATTGGAGACTAGTCTGACTGCCGTAGCTTCCATGGCTGCCCCGCAGGTATCTGCTGCACAAGCCATCGGCGAGTACCTCCAGTCTCCCGACGATCTTTTGAAAATCTCAGCATTCCGGAAGAAACTGGAAAAAGAGAAGGCTTCCATTGATGCCAGACTTAAAAGCGGCGTCAAGGAGCAGCTTGATGCAACTCGGGAAGGACTGACGAAGTTGCTTGGGACACGAAACAACGTTCAGGTCATAAAGGAGGAGATGCAGACTGTGGACAGGATGTGCTCCGACCCTCAAATTGTTGTGTCAACCTTCGACCAGATCAGCAGGGTGCGTTTCCCATCGTTCACGCATTCCGCCAGCTTGAGGTTGTATAGGTATCGATGGTGCACAGGAATTTCGAGCAGACAGAGGAGATGGTCAACAATCTACTGGAGATTAACTCTAAGCTTGATGTACTGGAGGAATTATTGGAAGCGGAGAGCAGAATCATCATTGGACCCGCTCCTAATCTACTTCCAATCCACTTTCACATCAACCGTCTGGAGGCATTCCGGAATCAGACCATGCATCAAGCAAAGAAAGCTTCTGCCAATTCGCGCCAAAAACTTGCACGTATGTTTGAGCGGTTGAACAAGCTCATTGAAGACTTCGAAACATACATCATGGAGTTGGCCCGCAACGTGCTGCCACTTGTTCGTGCAGGGTATCCGCAAGTTGTGGTAAAGCTCATAAAGATTGTGGAGCTTGAGGCACGAGAAGATGAAAAGGTATGACACTACATAATTCACCTAGAACGAAGTTGATATGGTGTAAGGCCATTGCTATCAGGCTCGTCAAGAAAGCTGCCAAGATGGACGCAGCGTCTAAATTCAAGTCCATGCAGGCAAATGCCCGTATTATTAAGCATTACCGCTCTAAAGCTACCAAAGTCATATCTGACTCTATCAAGGCCAATTTTGACGACGCATATGCGCGGCACCAGCACGACCCTGGCGCCTTTCTTGGTGGCCTTGGTTGGATATACCAAGACCTCATCCGCATTGAAAGCGACGTGGTGCCATGCTTTCCACCGAGCTACGAGATACATGCGTTCTACATAAAAGAGTACCACCGCACTCTAAACGCGACTCTTCAGCGCATCATTGAATCGGAGCCCGACGCAAGCATCATGCTCGATCTTCATGCCTGGATTAAGGAGTATAAGAAGAGCATGAAAGAGTTGAATGTAGCACCAGAGCTCCTTGATCCACCGTTGCTTGGCGGCGAGGAGCAGAACCTCATCGAGGACTACCTGAAATTGATTGTCAAGAAACTCGATGAATGGTCTGCGAACCTAATGAAGACGGAGATTCAAGAGTTCACCACGCGTTCGGATCCACCTGAGGTGGACAGCGACGGACTGTATGGCACGCAGGGCGCAGTTATCCTGTTCCAGATGGTGAATCAACAGATCGACGCAGCGACAGAAAGTGGTCAGGGAGCTATCCTTGCTCGTGTGGTGGGTGAGGTGAATCGAGTCATGAGGAGCATACAAGATCAATGGACCAAAGTCGTTGAGGGAGAGCTGAAGAAGCAGACGGAGAAACCCGAGGAGGTCGTCGGGGGTTTGGCAGAGTATTGCATTGCGCTTGCCAACGACCAGATCAAGTCCGCCGACAACACCGAGGCACTTTTGGGCAGGCTCGAGCCTCTTGTATCAGAGAAGTACCGAACGCCCATTGGTGAGAAGCTCAATGACGCCATCGATGGAAACTTGGATGTTGCGAAGAAATGCATCCAAACATTTATTGATATTATCCTCAACGACTTGAAGCCCGCGATGAAGCAGCTTTTCCAGCCAACTTGGTACGATGGCATCATGGAACAGATCGTGCTTACAATGCAGGATTACATGGCTGTTCAATCTTACATCAACCCGTCGCTCCTCGAGCTTCTTGTCGAGTATCTGCTTGACGCCTTCTTGGTTACTTATCTTACCGCACTTGCCAACTGCCCAAAATTACGTATACCAGCAGCCACGGAGCGCATTAAAGAGGACATTAGTAATGTGTTCTCCTTCTTCAGCGGGTTCAAACCCACCAAAGAGCTCGAGCCTTACTTTGAGGTGGTGGACCTAATTTTAGCGATGTTGGAAGCGTCTAAAAGCATGGTTTTTCTGTCGTTTTGGGCATTCGCGAAAGTGCACGGGCCCTGTATACCGTTCGTGGAGGGACTGATGAAAGTTCGAGGGGATTTCGATCGTTCTGCTGTCAGCGAAGTCATGGATAGCATCAAGCGTAAAGTAAAAGATGAAGGCTTAACTGATCGTAAGTACTTCTGTAAACTGTGCTAATCAGTATTATGCTTATTCTTCTGCCTCAGCTCCGGAACCGACGATCATGAAGAAGATAACGGTTCAAAGCACCCTATCACGTTTCTTGCGGACATAATCTGACTGTCATTATTATTTATCTCCTTTTGGTCTTTCCTGTCCATTGCACTGCACTGTACTCGCATGATATCCATCGGAATACAAAGTATCATTTCATTGTGGCTTAGAGCCTTATGTCGTCTACAGATATGATCTCTACGTTACTCAGTCAGTCTTGGTCTTATCTGCGGCCACGTTGGAGCGATCAGGCAGGACTGCAGCTACTTCGTCTATTTTCTTAAACTGCCACGGGAATCTTGAGGGATAGAGGAAAGGACGGAGATCAAACCCTGTGCGAAAATGTCAGTCTGGGCATTTTGTAATGTGGAGTTTTGAGTGCAACATACTGTTGTCATCTGGGCTGTAGGATTCCTACTACAAATTCAGTTTCGTATCAGCACGTGAAAGCAAATATACCCACAGCATGATAAGATGGTGTCAGAGTTGTCATCTTATGACGGTTGCGTGCATATTCAAAGAAGAAATGCTTGACTTTCTCTGCGATCTAGAAGGCATAATCAGTATATTACACTTAACCTTAAACGATGGCGTACTTGAACGGGAGACAGGAATGAGCCCCACTCGTGCACCAGCTTCGTGAACATGCCGTATGGTCCACATTTCTCCACTTTGCGAAAACGACCAAAGACTGACAGTTCATCATATGTCATCCCCATATCCGCCTATCGGGTGATCAGTGCCATTGGGAGAACACTTTCGAGAGAATCTTCACCTCGTCCGTTTGGGCATATGTCTCTGAAATTGGCTCTAGTTCAGCGGTCGGTATGGCGCTCAAAAATCTGCAGCATATCAGGAAATAGTGTCAATCCTAATGACACAGCTGTACTAACTCGTTCAAGATGGGAATTTCAAACGCATCCCGAGCATAGGCAATGAACTTCTTGAGGTCGGTCTTACTGATGCCACCAATAGGATTGATATCAGCTGGCATCGATGTTAGTTCATTCAGCATTTCTTTTGAGACGGGCCGACCTGATGAACAATCGTATTTCGTGAGATACCCGCGGAGACTGAAACCTAAGTCAGTCGATTGTCACCACTCCGGCCAGTTAACATACCTTTCATCAACGTTCGCACTACCAAGAACGAGAAGCGCACCCTGTCTGCCTCGCACCCAAGGCAGTAGTTGAGCAAAGAGATAAGCAAGGAGCATCCGCAACCGTGCCTGGCGGTAGTTATCAGTGACCGTATGGATCCAGATTCATGGCACTTACCTGGATGTTTTGCAGCGCCAAATTCTCCGCACCTGATCCACCATGGGTTCTGAACTGGGGTCGCATACCAGTAACGAACGCGAACAGGTCACGGACGGAGGTAACAAGAGTGTCCATGTTCAGGTCTACATGGTAGCTAGGTTCATTTTTAGTCGAACGTTTCGAGAAATGAAATGGACGCATGCCTTCCAATCGCTTCTGAAAGGTCCTTAGCCCTTTTTCTCGTTTCTGTGCTAGAATTCTCGGTGCCCATGTAACACGTGTGGAAGATCTTGTTGCAGAACTCATGTGGATCCAAAGGAGTATAGACTGAATCTTCCGGTTCTCCAACCATTCGTCTTGCATCAGCAATGACTTGCTTGTCTGATTAAAAGTGATCGTGTTAGCCAAAACACTAAACCAACAAGTGAATGACAGCACCTCCCTTGCGTGCAGCCTCAGCCACGAGACGGCACATGGAATATACTATTACAGCTGTGGCGCAGGAATCAATACCTCCGCTGAGAGGAACAAAGTATCCCTGTGTGCGGGAACGCCTGAGGTAGTCCCAGAGCCAGCAAGCTGGACCAAGTCTATGGAGAGCATCAGCACCAGCATTTGACCACGAGTAGCAGACCTACGCTATCTCTTCCTCTGGAGTATGAAACCTTGCTCCAGAAAGCTTAGCCTGGATACCCAGGGTCATTGCCCCATCTGTGTCGCCAAACTTTCCACTTGAAAGCGCAAACGGCACTTCAATTCGATGGAACACCTCAGAACTGGCAGCCTGGAGCCCGCGGCTGCGGGATGTGCGATGTGAGCGCACATCCTCGATGTCGATTGTAGCTGTGACGACCTCAACGTCGTTCAAGGAGAACTGTGAGCCTTGGGCAACAATGTGGCCATTCATGGCAATCATGGCACAACCGTCATAATACAGCCGATCGCCATCGCAGCCTTGTTGGTTTGCATAAAGATAAACACCACCAAGCTAGAAGGTGAGTTAGCTGGTAAACTCCATATTGGGGCACGTCTGCTACCTTGAGCGTCGCTTCCTTTATTAGCTCAACGCGGGTGTAAAGTTTTCGTAACTCATGGTGGCTACCACTGGAATTAGTAAATATTTCGACGCCGTCAAGTCCCATTAAGATATGCGGACTTGAAGAAGGGTATGAATAGACGTGCTCGGGCAAGATGAAGACACATACCTCGCTGGCGTGAAGAGCTCTTCACAGAGCTCGACGCCTATGCAGGTGTCCACCGTGCTTATAACACAGTCTCCAAAAGGTACTTTAACCTGGGAAGGAAGAGTTGCACATGAGTGAGGTTGAAGGAAATCAATTACAAACCTGCTTCGTGACGGTTTGAATAATCCTTGGGAGAAAATGATCTTCCCACTGTCGATGCTTCATCCAGGGAGTAAAGTACCGCATTTCACGGTAGTTGCCATCATTGGCCAGCCACATCTTAGGGCGAATGTGTAGGATCTGCCTATCGTGTACAATGACACGGCAATTGTAAATCACGTTCTTGTGCACTACGGGCCTGTCATATTTTGAATGAAGTCTATAGTATAGGTGAATGATTCTGTCAACGTACATTCCAATATCACAGATAATTCCAATAGTATCGTTGCTGGCCAATATCTTGGCCAGTACCTCCCATGAATGGAGGACGGTGTCCCCTGTGCTAGGTTATCAAGAGCGCTATGTTTATGTGTGTGGGTTAGCACCTTCAAGGAAATGGTCGTAGCAGCCATATCCACTGTGTTGTGGAGGATCTTAATTACATGTGCTTTCACAATGCATGAGTACTGACGAAATTTCCAACTCTGGTCCGACTCTCAGGGTAGCACCGCGCTCCTTTGCGATCGCGATGCTTTGGATGATACGTTCATAGTTTCCCTAATACGTATAACCTTAGTTTAATGACATGTGGTGACCGTATAATGAAGAACATTTACCTGAAAATCTAACGCCCACTGGTTCAATGAACTTTCTAGCGCTTTAGTAGATGCTAGTTGCTGAGGTCACTACAACGCACCATCTGGGAAAATATGGGTAAGTATCAAGATACGGCGGACATACACTCACGTAGCCAACGTTATTAGGTGCCCCATGAATGGAGTCTCTGGCTGTTATGCGAGCGTACGCGTTCCCGTCGGTACCCGAGTTATGTAATAGTGTCTTATCTTATCTTCCCACACCATTGTGTCGTGGGAATGTGCTCACGTACCTTGTTTGACAACCTCTGCTTATGGCATATGAGACATTATCTCGTCACTCTCTACAGTATTTTCGTGTTAATAAGCATTAGTATTAACATGCACCTGAAATAAGAGAGGAACGAGTGAAACACAACGCCGATCATAATAAAATTATTAGACAGGTGATAGGAAGAGGACTGGCGCTGGCACCGTTACGATATCTTATCTTTATCATAACTCATCATGTGATTACGATACTTTTCCATAGTGAACCAACTGAACATGCATCGCGGCGTTGGTCTTGCTGCTTTTGACAAAGAACAACTATCACAACGTTTTGCAGAACTATCTACTGAGCTCTCGAAAAACCAGCTCGACCATCTACAGTCGCAACTAACACAATTCCGAACTGCCCTTTCGCACTTCGCAGCGACACACAGGGATTCAATTCGTAGTGATCCAGCGTTTCGACATGAATTCCAGCAAATGTGTTCGTCAATCGGTGTGGACCCGCTCGCTGGACCAAGAAAGGGCGGCTGGTGGGCAGAAATGCTTGGGATGGGTGATTGGCAGTATGAGCTGGGAGTTCAGATAGTAGACCTGTGCGTGAGCACGAGGGAGAGGAACGGAGGGATGATAGGAATGGAGGAGCTCGTACGTATGGTCAGCAAGCTGCGTGGCGTCGACAGTGGTATCATTACAGAAGAAGACGTCATAAGAAGCATCAAGACACTCCAACCGCTCGGCGCTGGATACGAGGTGCTTGACGTTGGTGGTGGAAAGAAGATAGTAAGAAGTGTTGTCAAGGAACTAGATGCCGATCAGGCTGTTATTCTTGCGGAAGCACAAGTAGAAGGAGGGCGGATTGTTGAAGCAATACTGGAGAACCGTCGAGGATGGACAAGAGAACGTGCTCGAGCTGCTCTGGAGAATATGCTTCTTCGAGACGGCCTTTGCTGGCTCGATGCTCAAGACGAGCAGTACGGGCAAGCCTATTGGGTTCCTTCTGCCATGCGTTGGGATTAGTAATTCTGTTACTCACCAAGGTGCGTGTTGTGATTATTCAATATTGACACTCAGATGACCTGAGGACAGATCAAAGTTCAATTGCAATTGAACCAGGTAACCCCTTAGAGGCTCGACTGTCAATATCAATATCCGCACTACCGCCTGGATCCTACGTCTCCATCGGCGGAGTATCTTCGGTGTAGAAGCACCCACTCCTGACTTTGAAGCGTTTCACATTGTGTTGGATGACGTAGATTATGCAACAGTCGAAACAAACACAAGTTAGGACTCCAGGAGGATACGTATCATATCCTTCTCAATCATATGCTGCACTCAATGTTTCGTCAACTCATTTCCCGAGTGGCTTTGTGACTGGTTTTGAAGCTTTTTCACATGGCATTTTCGTTTTTCTGTCATTATTCAAGGGTTCTGACTTTCCTGTAATTCTGATTATGTGGCGTTGTTCAGAGCATATGGGGTTTGGTGGGGTGGGACCGCTACAAGCTACTCTTCTGGGTTTCGCATATAGTTTGTCGTCATTTTCTCATTGATAATAGAATTCCTGATCTGTTGTGCTAGGAATTACGTTCGTGTATATCAACCCGGCGGCGTCCAGACGGGTTTGCACAGGCGCTTGTTTCCATGTTGGTGTTGGATCGGCTGCCATCCACTACGTGTTCTTAACAACCATCGGAAACAATATAGACTTAGAGGGAGTCTGGATATCATTTGATGAAATGCATTGTGTATGTATGGGCGTCCTTATCTTGTGTGTAAAACGACTAATTAAAGAGACAGCTGATGGATGAATTTGATCAATAGTTTGTTGTTCTGATTTGGGTGGGAACGTGGAAGCTGATCGTCCTAGGCTCCCTCCATCAAAGTTGCGGGATCAAGTCGGTTTGACTTCTTTTGGTGGCTCAGATGATCTATAGAGTACTTAGGTCCTAGGAATACTTCCAAACTCGGGATCTGCGCACAAAGCATACCATCGTGAGCCGCTTCAAGTATCTCTAATAGTGTACTAATCTCCATTATCCCCCATAAATGCCACGCTCAGGGACTAGTCCTTGAATTATACTTAAGCTATAAGGCAAATCTGAGCTTTGGTATATAGCGATTATGACCCTTGAAATAGCTGACGAAGAGACTCCTCTGCTGCATGCTAATGACTATGTAGAACCATTACAGGAACCGATAGTCACAGGCAAGACGCCTCTCCCGTGGGGCCAATTTTCTATCATACTATCACTTCAAGTCCTAGAACCAATGACTTCGCAAGTCATCTCGCCATTTGCACCACAGGTCAGCACTTACTATATTCCACTCAAACAATTGATGACGGAAAATTATCCAGCTGATACGAGACATTGGAGTGACCAACGGCGAAGAAGCCCGTGTTGGAATTTACGTTGGCCTACTGGTACGCAATTGTCGCTACGCGATGGAATAATGTTCTGAAGAATGTTTTATACGTGTAGCAATCGCTCTTCTTTGCAACCGAGGCATTAACCACTTTCCACTGGAGTCGTCTGTCTGATCTTGTTGGCCGCAAGCCAATTTTATTGATTGGTCTCACGGGCATCTCCATTTCCATGTACTCTTTTGGACTCTCAAAAACCTTTTGGAGTATCGCCTTGAGGTATGCATAGCCTGTCGTTAGTAATTGACCCTGTATTGAACGGCACAAGCCGTTGTCTGTGTGGTGCACTCAATGGTAACGTGGTAGTGATGAAGAGCATGATCGCAGATATCACAGACTCCACGAACATGCCTCAGGCGTATGGGTATATTCCTTTTGCTTGGCAGGCTGGTATTGCTCTGGGGTAATCGTTTGTTCCTATCATTCAATTATTGGTTAACTGAAAGTTTGAATTTGCAGGCCTCTTGTTGGTGGACTTTTTGCGCATCCAACAGCTCGCTATCCGGAATTGTTTGGAAGATTTGAACTCCTACAGGCGTATCCTTATTTCCTTCCTTGTGGCGTGATAGGAACACTAGCTCTTGTATGGTGGTGTGTTACGTTCTTGTTTCTCAGCGAGGTTTGTCGATTCCCAAGCACTTAGATTAGAAACTTACCGTGTCCACAGAGTACACAACCTAGCAGTAGTTTGGCTCGGCTCCTCGGACTGCATGGGAGAGAAAGAAGTGCTTCGCGGACCATGCCATCACATTCTGGCCTTCAATCAAAAATGAAACCCTTGCCATTCCGCGATTTGCTAGTGACCCGGGTGATCATCGCAAGCTGCGCTTATGCTGGTACTGCCCTGGTTGAAATCTCGTTCCGTGCTGTTCAACCAGTATTTTATGCTACACCCATTGAAATGGGCGGCCTCGGACTGGATGCTCCAGCCATTGGCGTCATTCTAGCTATGCTTGGTATTCTGAATGGAGTGCTTCAATTATTATTCTTTGTGCGCTTGCATGACTGGCTAGGTGGAAGAAACCTTTATCTCTTCTCCGTTTTCAGTTACTTTCCAATGCTCGCACTGTTCCCAGCCATCAGTCTCACAGCCAAAGCACAGGGACTGAGCTATTTTGTTTACCTCCTGGTAGGCTTGCAGCTCGTCGCTTTCGTGATCTCATATTCAGCGTATGGTACGCATGACGATCAGTCAGACTGGGGTGGATAATTACTCAACGTTACTTGCACAGGTGTCGTATTCATGTACATCAATGCATCTGCACCTAACCGAGCGTCAATTGGTGCAACAAATGGGCTCGCACAGACTGTGGTGTCCATCATACGAGCTGTTGGGCCGGCGTTGGCGAATTCTGCTTACTCACTGAGTATCGAGAGGCAACTCCTTGGTGGAAATATGGTGTATTGGTTGATGGCTGGAATGGTTTGCATTGCGTTCGGTGTCGGATCTGCTCTCCCAAGGCGTTCGTGGAGCGAGTAGATGTATTATATAACGGTCTGGAAAGGTTTTTCGCAGGCAAACCCAATATAACCTTCTGTATTATATTAGTATGAACTCTCAATGACTCGATGATGTTTAACTTAAAGTTGCTGGAAGCGCTCCGGTGGTCGCGGGCCGCATATGCTCGAGCTGAGAATAGCAGTCACATTTCTGGATCTGATTGTACCGCCTGAGCTCTCCGCAGCGGGTGTACACATTCAATGATAGGGGTTTGCAGCGTGGGCAATAGAAGATGAGTCCGTATAGTGGCTGTGAACGAATAGCATTAAAATTGCTGCCGTCCGCGTTGTAGTACGCCCTGAGTCTCAACCGCGACGATGCACCATCTCCTGGACCTTCCGAGCGAACTCCTATGTCACATATCCAAGAATCTAGCAAATGATGAACTTCTAGTGCTTTGCATTGTCTCGAAGCAGCTTCATTTTGCTGCACTGACCGTCTATTTCGATCGGTTCGCCGGCGTTAATGTCCCTACGAATGCACCTGCCAGTATCTGCCAACCAACCCTAGCTGCATTACGCGGCCTTTTGTTGGCACTCTGGGTGAAGAAATGTAATTCTGTCTGTTGTACTGTCAACAATTACTCCCAACTCAGGTTTCTTACGCGGTTCATCTCAAAGTTGGAGCCGTTTCGCAACCTCCACCTATGCTTCGGACGTGGCATGGAGCCGTACTCGAGACATGTCATATTTGGGCTCATAGATCTTATGATTGTCGTTAAGAAGCAGGGATGCGAAGATATGCTCATAACTGGGGGACACACAGACAGAGCATGGGTCCCAGGGGTAACAGATCTGACCCGCGCTTTGCGCTTGGAAGGCGTGGTCAGTACTGTGGATGTAAGTTTATTGTCTTCCCCCCTTCCTCTACCTACTTTGCTTATTACTACACAGACTGTTGTCAGATTTTGCAGGAAATTGTTTCGCCGTCACAAACATGACGAGAATTACTGGATCACAATAACACCTTCCCTCACCACGTTGAAGACAGTCAACCTTTCAACAGACTATTTCTTCGCGCCATTTATGAGCACATGGACCATTCGGACACTCAATGATTCTTCCATCACTTCGTTAACACTTGACCTTCGCTTTCGTAATGCGCCCAAGTGGACCCATATCCTATCAATGCTCCGCCTTCGCCACCTTCGAGAATTTGTTATTTCCTCCAATTCATTGTCACTCCAATGTTTGACACAGTTTCTGCGACGTCATAACGGGCTCACCTCACTGACCACGAAAGGTCTCTCCCTGGAGGACAGTGAAGTACATAACAAGTCGGTCCTCACCTTCAATGCCCTCCCCAGACTTAGGACACTGGTGGGACTGCCGAATGACATCGGGCACATCCTCCGTCTCCAGCCTGGCTTTAAAGTTTTGAGATACGTAAACATCAGTGACCCTGATGCGGATGGTTACATCTCATCCTTGAACGACTGCCTCGACGCAATGGTAGCCAGACAGAAAGTTTACGCGACCTCAATAGCAATCAAGACGGAACACACATCTTGGCTACTGTCACAAAGCAGTGCAGATTCGAAGAGAGCGATGCCGCTCATTGCATCCCTCACGATTATTTGGAAGGGCCAAAATGAAGAGTTGCCTTCGCCTAGTTTCACTGCCGCATTGGCTGGATGGGTAGCATTGTTCCCAACACTAGAACATATCCATTGGGGAGTGAAGTCGGACCTTGAAGGATCGCAAGCCGAAAGAAACATTGCCATTGCTATCATCAACCGTTGCCCTCGTCTCAAGACCTTGGAGCTGCTGAGAGATCCTCCTGTTCCTAAGAGACAACCCCCTCCAGTTGATGTATGGCTTAGGGACGGTACGTGTCTGCCTCTTGTTGAACTTCCAAATCTTACGCATATGCTATGAAGATTCCTCGTCGATCCAACAATTGGCATGGTCTCAGGACACTCAGCGTCGTGAGCAAATCGTGTTATTACGATTACGATTAATACTAAATCAATTTGTATCCAAGGTGTTGCCTCATGTTCTTGTCGTGATAAGGCTCGGAGATAGCTGGTAATATCCATTTTCTGTCCGGGTATGCAACACATAGACCAAGCGTGTTCCAGATACTGATATCAGCGACAGCTTAGACAGCGAATACTGTACATCCTAACCACAAGCTAACCACTACCTGTTAACCCTGGCGGGAAACCCGAGAAATCTATTTGGTCTTGGACTGCTTGACCGGCAAGCGTATATGATATACGTAGCCGTAGCCGTATATTAGACTTTTACATGAAAATCAGAAAGTGATTTCAACATAAATACATAAGAGACACATACACCAGGTGGCGCCATCACACGCATCTGTTGAGTTTCCGTTGTACCCGGTTGGATATCGGAATTCGACATGGGAAGCATCTGCAGTTGTTGTGACTATACAACAGCTCAGTGGGATGGTCACCAACTTGTTGGCTCTCGGTTCTTACCTTCGGAACAGCAGCCTGGAAGTTAAGTCCGGTAGCAGCGTTCGAACCGGAAACTTGGAAGCGGGCCATGATGTTGACGACACCTGGTCGCGCAGCTGAGGTTTGAGGCGTAAGGGTAATCTTGAGCTCCTGCTTATCATAGGCAGTATAAGAGGTCAACCGTGGCGCAGGTGGGTGCTGTTGTTGCGGAGAAGGTCGGGGAGGTGCCTGACTCTGTGGTTGTGGAGAAAAGGCAGCGAAAGCGGATGTGACAGAGGAAGGGGCCGGAGCGGGTGACGCTGGGGAAGGGGAAGAATCAAATAAACCAAGAATATCTTGGACACTGCTTTTCTGGGGTTGTGGTGAAATGGATGGTGTGCGACCCGGCGTAGCGGACGGTGCAGCAGGACTGCTGCCGAAGATCTCTGCGAGAAGGTCCTGGTTGTTGTGTGTTGCTTGGCCATTGACGACAGGCATCGGCGATGCTATCTCATCGCCAAGAAGATCGGCGTCCTTCCCACCTTGTGTTGACCCAACGGGCTTGTTTTCACTGACTGGGAAAACGTCAGAACGTCGTTCAGTGGATTAAACAGTCTACGCACCAACGCCCATTACAGTAGCTTTGAGCTCTGGAGGTGGCATCCGTTCTAGGACACCACTCCTTAAATCGCCCAAGGTGAACAAACTTGCGAATTCAACAGCGCGTTGTTGCAGTTCCAACTCTGGGCTAGTAGTGTACTTGGCAAGAACCTCGGCAATTCGCTGTTGTTGTGGCGAACTTGTCGTTGGCCTGGAGGCCAACTTGGTGATACTTGCCATGAGGAATTGACGAGTAAGAGAGTTTGCGTAGGGCGAGTCGAGGGTGGTAAGCAGAAGATCCAAAAGGTCCTTGTCAGTAATCTAAATGCAGCAAGTCGTCAATTGTCAATTCCAGGCGCAGAGTTTATTACTGACCTGCTTGGGCTGGTCCTCGTCCACGACGCCGCCGTCGAAGAGCACATCGCCGTATTCACCGATTACCCACAAAGCAGCCAATGTTAATGATTCTTGTGATATGTCATCCTGGAGGGCAGTATATAGCTTGGACGATGTGTATGCTTGCAGCTCCGGGGTATGAGCGACGAGACGGATAAAAGCAGACAGGATCTCCTCGCGGACAAAGTTTCCGGCCTAACATAAACTTGAGTAAATAGATACCTTCGAAGTTGATAACCCATTCACCAATTTGAGCACCCTAAGTACAGTGTCGATGTGCCACCGTTTGTTTGGAGCGAATCGCTCTGCAGCGAGTGATA
Source organism: Suillus spraguei (assembly GCA_016800925.1). Classification (NCBI taxonomy): domain Eukaryota; kingdom Fungi; phylum Basidiomycota; class Agaricomycetes; order Boletales; family Suillaceae; genus Suillus; species Suillus spraguei. The sequence goes on from JABCPU010000261.1 coordinate 51,635, forward strand.
TTTGCGTTGTCATGCCAAGCTTGAACTCGTCGTCTGCAACCTCAAGGAAAGCAAGAAGCTCGCGAATGAGGATCCGCACGTTCTGCTCATTGATAAGTGCGTATGACAATTCGAGAGCACGCCGCCGGATGGATATATCGCCATCCCGTAGACAGTCCAGGATGATATTCCTGTGTCGCTGAACTGCATTGGTGTCCATTCCTACCACTTTATTCAAAGTGTTCAAAGCGACATAGCTGAGCAAAGTGAGCGAATATACCTTCAGAAAGTAATTGTGACCGACCGAATATTATTGTCACGGTTACCCAAGAACTTGCCAAGAATGTTAATAGCCATGACGCGCAAACCAGAATCCGCTTCAATCTCAAGGATCGTCAGGACAGTTTCATATAATATCGAATTCCCGACGTTCTTGGTCGAATCAGTGTTGGTTGCAACCTGCGCTAAGATATCATTCATGGTCTCGCTAGCACGTGCATCACCTCTCCCAAGGAGGCGAAGCAATCGCAAGACTTTGACCTGCAAGAATGGGTCTGTGATGCCAGAGACATCGTGCTCGGGGCTGTATCCAGTGGTGACCAAGGCTTTCAAGTTACGAACAAGTAGCGGTACAGCCTGCGAGCACGTAAATAATCTATAATGATAAGCTTGCTAGCACGAAAGAAAGCGCTTACATTCCGAAACTCGTTCAGACAATTCTCGTCAATCTGACACATTTCGGTGGTAAGTGTTATTGCTGTAAGTAGTACGCCGTGGTTTCGATCAGTAAGAAGATTCTTGGCTTTCGAGATAAAGTGATCGGTCAGGTCGGGAACCTTCTTGATGACGCGAAGAGCACATAAGGCAGCCTGAAGTACATTCCAATCTCAAAACATGAAACACGATGTAAATATGGATTGCGCGCACCTTTTTGCGAATGTAAGTGTTACTTGAGCCCAAAAGTTTCTCTATCTCATTTGCCAAATCTCGCGACATTTCTTCCGAAGCTATATTTGCGAATGTGCAAAGTCCCAAACCAACGACATACATATTTGAGTGGTTCATATCACTGCGAGAGTAAATTCAAAAATAGTGGATCATAACAACATATGACACATACTTCTTCAATGAATTGGTAACGAGGGTTAGGACCTCCTGATTCTCATCTAACAGTAACATGATACCCAAATATCCGAGGCGTTTATCTGTGAATCGAGGGCTCGCGACCAGCTTCAGACATTCTATCTGACCGAAATGGGCGGGCGACCCCAGCATGTGGATATACAGTAGTTTTGCAATATTGTTATGTCGTGCGTATACATCTTCCTCCCTGAACGACGCCCGGATAGCGGCTGATTCCTGCTGGATGAGGGCCCGCTCATCCGCGACGGTCTGCAAGGGTCTAAGGTGACTTCAAAACCATGGATTCAAAAGATCTACCTTGCAGGCCCTTATTCCCTTAATCAAGGCTATCTGAATGCTTCAGTAAACAGTTCCAAGTGCATCATTCAGGATACTCACCCTTGAGATTATGGTACACCATGGCTGCGCGTTCAATGGAAGCGAGGTCAGACTACCGTAAATATTGGGAGGTCACACTGTGACGTGACTGCACAGGATTGATACCAAGGTTTCGATGGCACAAAAACATTCAAAATTTCAATGGCTCCAAAATGCCCTCCTACTTTCTTTGACTACAAAATTAAAGCGGTAGCAAACATGCCGTTCTAAGCAAGCTAGATATTCCGAAGTGCGATCAATACTCGGTTCTATTCGCGACTTGGCGTGCTTGGGGTTGGAAAGTGCATCACAAACCAAGATACGTCGGACAAGTGGTAATGACCTCTTGGACATACACACTAGCCCGACGCACCTTGTTTGCGTCCAATATACCTGCAAAATCACAGCTCTGTAAGCTCCATAAATAAAGTGTGAGTAATCGCCAGCTGCCAGCTCCAGGTGCAGGCATTGAGGAACTTGGAGATTTGACTAAAGGGATTTGACAAAAAAAATAGGTTTGAGAGATAGTCAGACTAGAGGAGATCATACAACAAGTTGTCAACAACTCGGGTTGTCTCTTAAGTCTTGCTCTTGAATTTAGCAAGCGAGACCCGACCCAAAATGAACTTGCCGCCTCAGCTGCCTGGCTTGCGTAAGTGTGATAAATGAGTTGGACGACAGGAACTCGATGGGAAAAAGTTAAACCATATTCTGATATTGCTGAAAGCGCTCCTTGCGTTTGACGAGGATCAACGATGTAGTCGAGGCCAGTCTGTGACCTCGGTGGGTTTCAATGGTGAAAGATTCCTTGATCGAGTTGGATAAACACTATGTTCCAGTCTGGATTGAAATAAGAGGGACCAGTTGGTAAAAGAAGTAGCCATATCAGCACGCCAACGTCAACGAGCTCAGACCGGCCGGCGATGTGGGAATTCGGTTCGGTGAATAGATGCTTGTCATTTCCCTCGTGTTCGTAGATAGACTCGGTGGTAGATGAAAACGTAGGACGGGTGTCCTGGAAACATCGGATATAGGAAATTGCCAGAATAGAGTCTCGAGAAGTGGAAATCAACCGGGAGATCGATACAAACTAGGTCAATGATAGTCTAGGCAGGAAAATCCGATAGGTGCCACCGAAGAAGTGGCGGACGAAGGGCAGTCGCAGGACACACCAAAGAGTAACGTGCTTCTCTCGCTCAAACTGAAGCCCAATCTTGCGGGAGCAAGTTCAGGTCGTCCATCCAAGTCGCATTCTGAAGATAGGAGCCATTCCATCGAATACCATGGAGGAAGTGTCGCAGTAGGAATTCGGAGGTCAACTTGAAAATGAGTGAAGAAAGTCAAGTAAAACGGTGACCTTTATATTCAATGATAGTACTCCGAACAGAAATCGTAGTTGTGAGACACCAGGTCTCGAGCTTTAGGTGTGATAGTGCCAATCCAGAGAATAGCATGTTCGGACGGATCAGAGCTATCATCTCACAAAAGCCAGGTGCATCGGTTTCAGTCCATAGTAAACTGTCGGCCGAGTGAGTACCATAAAGGGATACTTGAGAACAGGACAAGATAGAAGGAAATGTCGGGTAAACGAGTTACGAGGTCGCCTCGACAAATGGAGTTCGCTATGAGATCGACAAGCATGGGTTGTGCGGGAGAATCCGGTGAAATCAAAGAAGGCTTTAAAGAGAACGAGACGGTCCTCTAATCCAGGTAGTCCAAGTTGCATGCTCAAGACTTGTTGTTGTTTGACTTCGTGCCGTCGAATACCACAAACTTGTGTATATGAAGCTAAAACGAGTGAGGCAAGTGGCAATAGGGAGAAAAGAAGGTTGCGTCAAACGACAGCCCTATATATATCAACGGCAATTGTAAGACATCATCTATGATGTAGAATGAGGTCATTTCAATCTCGACCACTGACTCAGACTCACAAGTGAGACACATTCTATGAGGGACACCGTCAATGAGGACGAAATTCGAGTACATATAAGAGATTCGAATCACTCATGTTGTGAACGTCGGGGACACTGCTGACTAAGCTTCGCAACTGCGTCATGCTGTGTTGTGATATATTAATACATATATCGCACTCAAATGGCAAAGTTTTTTTTCGGAATAGTTGTCCCAACTCTTGAGGTGGATCCTCGAGGACCAATCGTCAGAGGGAAATGCATAGTCATTATAATGATATTGTAGAAGACAGGTGAGTTTTACTATCTGCCTGTTTTCCCTTCCCTATATGCAGGACGGCCACTGCTGACCGAGTGACAACTGTACCTTAGAGATATCAGTTCCACTGTAAAAAATATCTTCGTCAGTACTGTAACGATCCCCAAAAGTGGTCAAACATACGAAAAATCTCTGGTGACGTTGCGCCCCAGCATTTTCAATCAATTCAATTTCCTCACCCGTCAACTGCGGAACGTTGGCTGTATCAAGATACTCTCTCATCCTATCCGCCTTGCTCGAGGTGCTGATAGATACTAGTATGTGAGCCGATGGCACAACATGCAGCACACCCAAAGCGAACGAAACTTACGTCACGACCAAAACGCCATGCTGCTCTAACCACTTGTTGAGCACATGTCCAACTGACACGGGCTTTCCTCGAGTAGACTCAAGACGTGCCCGGATTTTCTCGATTACAGGATCCAAGGGTCCTCCTGGTGCGCGGAAAATTGGCGATAGGCCCCCGTAAGAGGACGTGATGATGTCGTGTTGTTTATGCAACGCAATTACAGGTTGTAAGGACTTCCACACATACGGGTGAATCTCAAGCTTTCAGGGGTTGTCAAAAACAATACTGGACACTGATGTGATTTGGCTCACCTGGTTGACAGAAGGCGGAAACTCAGCGCCCTCCAAGATCTCTTCTACATGTTTAATTTCGAAATTCGACACTCCAATAGACTTCGATAGTCCCTCCCTCTTGCACTCCTCCATCGACTTCCACACCTCCTTCAGGTGGCCTGCATGTTGGTCGGGCGAGTGCACAAGGTACAGATCTACGTACTCCAAACCCAGCTTCTTCAGCGATACCTGCAGCGCGGTCTTGGCAGTCTGACCGGGCTGCAGAGGGCCGAGCTTAGTGGTGACGAAGAGTGCAGAGCGGGGCATGCCGGACGCCTTGATACCAGCGCCCAAGCTCTCTTCATTCCCGTACATCTGGGCACCATCGAGGTGCGTGAAACCGTTGGTAATGGCGGTTTCGACAGTGTTCTGTGCATCTTGTTTGAACAGCGCCGTGCCGGTGCCAAATGCGATCCAGGGGACTTTATTGCCGTCGTTGAGAGTAAGTGCGGAAGTTGCCATGACGTCTGTGTAAAGTGAAGGACAAGGCAAGAGGAGATATGGGAAAGACTAGTGATGACACTTATACCTTCAGAGGGGCGCCGCGTGTATTTATCTATTGCACGTGGATGGAACTTCGCATAGTTTGACGGCGGCCCACCAGGTCATGGTGCCAGTCTCCTATCTAATGCTTAGATTACTAAGCTTTTTTGGATCGAACCTTGATAGGCACATAACTATCTTTATACCTGCAGGCTCCAACAAATATGCATTCCCGCCATCTGCCTTCAACTGAGATCCGTAGAGAGAGGTGGAAAAGAAGGCTGCAAGAGAGGTAGTAAGATAATAAGCAGGAAGAGACCATGGTAGAGCTACCGTTTGGCTGGTCAGCATTGACTTTTTCTTCGATGATCGACCGTATGTGAGGTGAGAAGAAAAAGACATGCAGCACATTGTTGGGCGCGTGGTTCAGGGAGAGGTCCTTGCTGAAAGATTGTCACTGGGTGACCATCCGTAGGCTCAAATAATGCGGAATAAACGAGAATAGAATAAAAAACCCATTTAAGGAAGTCGTGCCGCGATGCCGCTGTTCATTTGGGAAGAATTTGCAAAACATTACTATTAGTATCGTGCTCACATGTGTAAGCATTTTTAGTCACGTGCATCACAGAGACACCGAACACCTCAGTAGGGCATAATTAAAGTATATAGCAGCGGAGAATTCAAAGTACAAAACAAGAAACGAGATGTCCATATATCGTGCGTGACATTTCCCAATCAAATCTGTCTCTACATATTCATTCACTGGCTAGCCTCTGGTTCCTCTGCCGATCCTGCTGGTAACCATTCGAGTCCAAAGCCACTCCATGTACAATAATCGTTACAAACATGCTTTGTCTGGAATGTGCTGACTTCGACCTCTATATTGCCGTCACCAAATATGTCCTTGCCTTGGCTGACCAAACTAGAGTTCTTCAGTAAGTGCGTGCTTGTCTGAAATGGAGATCACATACGGGTGCGTCAGGACTTGAGGGTCTGTCAGAATCTCAGCATCACCTTGAATATAATATTTTAAAGCTAAAATCAATGTACAATATGAAAATGTGCGCACCCTGATAGTCCGATATGAAATCCAAACCACCAGTCTTGATGTACTGGATGTGCTGTGTACAAGCCAAAAAAGTGGCTATGTCATAGCCAAACTCATCCGCATCAAGCAACGGATTACAATCCATATTGTGAATATATTTGATGAAGTTTCTACCATCATCATCACCAATTAGTTCCTCAAGCAGAAATCCAGCCAAAGGGAAACATCCTTTGGACTTCTGGTCAGGATCAGATGCCGCCTGACTGTATGACAGTGCGAGGCCTGCTTTAACAAAGCGCAACCAAGGGATTGTGAAGGGTGGAGGGTCAGTTGAGCGGGCAATGCATTGATCAATGTAGTCGTATGCAAACTCTAGAAGTGGTCCCACCCTGTATAACATGTTTGCTTCTTGAAAGAGCTTTGGAAGTTCATCGGCCGCTGCATACCGCCTGATAACATACTTTCCAGGGGCCTTGCTGCTTCCTGGAGGGAAGATCTTGTGAAAAGGTTGCTTGACTGTGACTTTCTCACAGGGGCATGAGCCAAGTCCTGAATCTGGAGCTGCAAAGAGTGTCAGCCAACCGGGATGCGCTGTCTTGAATCCACCAGCACCCAGCATGTTGTCTGAGGATATATCGATGGTAAGTTGGCCATTATAGCACACATCAGAGTCCAAGCAAAATGCATGGTACTGCAGCTTATCCAAAATCCCGGACAAGGGGTGCTTTGGGATAGGAAAGAAATGTATATTTTCGTTCTGTAAATTAAGAACTAGAACACAAATTAGTTTAGATATGATAGATGATGTTTTCTCCTACCTTGGTGGACGTCTAAGTCTGTGGTACCCCCAGGCTGTAAAACATGCCTCAAATGATCGCGATCAGGGGAGCAAAAGTTTGGTGCAGGTTTCTTGTGAGGAGGTGATGAAGGAAGACTGCTACTCGGAGTCTCAGATTGAAATGGCCTCTTTGAAGATGCTTCAGATGATGGAGTGACTGTGCTGTGAAACAGTGGTAAGGTGACGATTGACGAGGCAGTTGGTATGATGGTTGATGGAGGACCATGATGACAATTGAGATCTTCCTAAGTATGAGAGCGATTACATGTAAACATGAGATATTATATTAGACAGCAAAGTACGCACCTCTTCGATCTTATCAAGCCATGATTCATAGTTGTTCCATTGAGCCATGGGTACAACGACAAACACCATAAACTGCCTTGTCTTGAATACCATAGCACGTGAACCTTTGCGAGTAGGATGCTGGCATTGCAAGTAAAAGTACAGCACATTTGCAGGGTGTGTTGCCAAATCGACCCAGGCGCCATCATGAACAATGAATTTGTCTTGCCACCACAGAAAAATTGGTGCGAAAGCCTCAATCTTCAGTCCAATAGTATCAAGCGCAAGTGCAACAAGGCCAGGTGCGTTGATTCAGGCATCAATATCCTTCTTGCCCTCGCAGATGTTCTGAAAAGATATAAGTCAAAGATATGCTCCTAGTTAAATATGATGTACCCCAAACCCAACTCCACGACCGCCCTTCCTCTTGTTGCCACCCTCTCAAACTGCCGAAATATCTAAGCTGATGGTCTCTGTGGGAGGAATAGAGTATGTTTTCTTAGCCCAGTAATCTCGTTGCGCATCATACTGTGCATGATTCACAGAGTAGCCGGGGAGCGGAGCAGTGCAGCCGGCAGACTGAGATTGCTGAGGATGGGAATTCTGATGCCAGCTGGATGGGATAACTACCTCGGGCCCTGTCCTCAGTGCAAGTGAATTGCGTCCATAGGATGTTTCAACCACAGGAGGCGCCTGTATGGATGCTGAGGCATTTCAACCGCTCAGCTAGAAGAGGGAAAGGTAGAACAAATACTGACAAGATCACTGTGCAGCATTGATGGACTGCTGAATATTCTGTGGGTCAGGAGAATGTCTGCATGCAGGTCTTACTCCGGTGGCAGCCTTGCACTGGTAGCGCTGGTAACATGCCCCACAAACAAAGCATTGGGGTTGCCCATGGACTAATGTGGCAATATAGAAGCAAGGTTGTCCCTTACAGATTTTGGCGGCACATGAGGGGCGTTGGTATAGACGGTCTTCTTGTGCAATAGCGTCTTCAGTGAATTGTGTAAATACCTCGAGAGACGCCATGGAGAATGGGGAGAAGATACTGACGTTTAACAAATACCAGACAGCTTAAATACTTGGGAATGGAGACGCTAAGCTTTGTGTCAGAGAAATGGGCGATACTCATCCAGTAGCTACAACTCACTGTAAGTCCTTGAGTCGCATGATAGCCTCATCCAAGTCTTGGACATTGCCTTTAGTGATGTGCCAGTCCAGCTTGAACTGGTGTACAGTCAGTTGCAGCATACATACTGCAATTGCTAGACTCACGCTGCAAGACCGGACACCATAAGAGCGGGGTCAAACACTGGATTTCCTGGTCATCATGTCTGTCAATCATTTGTTTCCTTTAGGGACATTTGACATTTAGATCACATGTGTTGATCAGAACCGGGCAAGGATGGAAAGAATGACAATGGCTTACGTCCTGTTACTCATTGAATCCTTCCCTTGGCACGCAGATAAAGGGGAGTGTGTCTGAGGTGTGGGTCCTGGAATGGAAATATTGGAGGGTGCAAAGAAGGCATTAATGAACCAGAGTTGAACTTCAGATATCCTAGGAACAAGTTCAGTAAGTCCCTGTCTAGAACACTCACCTTCATTGAGTCCCTGAGACTCCCGATAGTTAGCTTCACTGCTCTCGTCTTTTGGATATACCAGTTGGTATGGGTGGCTGCTGATTTGCAGAGTTGCGGAGCTGCAGAAGCGACTGCGGCAGCCCTCATGCAGATGCTGTACGGCATTTGAAGTAAGTACAACATGCTGAGTATACCGGGCTGGAACAGTATTTAACTGCACTCTGCAGCCCATGAAGGTGTCAACTATTCAATGCCTAATCAGCATAAACCCACCTGTATGTACCTACTATCTACACTGGCATCATGCATGCATCCAATTCTGACAACAGTTTTTCTAGCGCCACTAGATGAGATCGCACCTCACATTATTCATCTGTGGAAGACATGCCAGACTGACCGGAACATTGTCTGCATCCTGCGGCAAAAGCATATTGATACAGAGTGCTATGGTATTGGGTGCATAGACTTGTGTTAGGAAGCGGTAGTTATTACCATCTAACTGATCTCTTTAGGCTCACCAAGTTAAGAGAAATTCGGGAGGGCATGGGCCTCTGACGGACATGCCAGCAAGGTCATACCATAGAGTCTATCTGTGACACTATGATCGATCTCCGTCAGATGTATCTGAAAGCTGGAATCCGAGAGGTAATTAGTCTCCTGTTTCATGAAAGGGATATCAGTGTTCCAAGGTTGTGTACCAGTTAACTCCTGCATTTGTTTGAGAACTGATTGATATTTGAATGAGTGTAGTATCTTCGTATTTTGTTGTCTATGAGCCTGAACTCGTCCGTGAATGTAAAGCTAGGTCCCTCAAGAGGAGGCACTTCTGGGTGGCTGGCGTGAATGATCTATTTGCAGTCGACCAACACGACAAATAATTGAGATTCAGTCTTGGTCTCCATACTGGGATTGAACCGTTCTCTGGGCACATCATGTGGATTTGTGTGTGGAATTCTAACAGGAATCCCCAGCTCATTTTATCTTACTACCTCGATACAATCAAGGAACTTGGTCGTTCGTCCTTTATCTCATGTGAATTCACTGCCGCAAGACTAATGTTATACCATTGTAGATATGCTGTTGATCACTCAGAGTGATCCAGGTACCAAAAACTTCGGTATCGCCAATGCTCAAACTCTCCTTCGTCAGCACTATGATCCCGACCTTCAAGGAACACTGTAGCACTGCTGGATGCATTCCAAAAAAAATGACATGCCTGAAATTACTTGGTCTCAGTTACGATGTCGATTCACCCCAGGCTTCAAGACATTACTTGATCATGGTGTCAATGAGGATTGGTATGATATCGGAAACACTCTTCAAAAGTTCGTGTCATCCTTGTGATGTGTGTGATAAATCTAATTTGGTGCATCTCAGTATGGTATTTTGCTGGGTTTTTATTCCTTGGCTGCAGCAAGAATTGGATGCATATCAGGACCACATCAATAATACAGCCAAGAGACGTGATCATAACAAGGCAGGTACATTTAACATCAGTGGCATCATCTGACCTTCTATCAGATACTCCTGCATGGTGTCCCAAACCTCATTTACGACTCCCCCAAAGACTTTAACGCATTAGATTTCAAGGTCATCATAGACCGTGATGGCGTGAATTGTGTCCGTGAACTTTACATCAAACCTTCTCATCCTGTGTTCAACATTGTGCCACCCACACTTGGGAACTTTATTCAGGATTGCTATGGTCGAATGGCGAGCCCTGAGGTCACACGCTCAACTGTTTGGATGGTTTATAGAAACTTACTGTCCGCCCTGCAACTTGTGGATAATGTACCACCCAGTTTATTACCAAACGAGGCTGATAAAGATAGCACATTGCCTTTACTTGAGGGCTGCTCTGATTTGCCCTTCTGGGAGGAGCCAAATGGCCCTTACTATATGGGCAGTGTGGGCGGTGGATTAGGCTTAGGTATGGAGTATTATTTCTGTTCAATTTGGCTACTCATTGATGTCCATGAAGATGCTTCCCATCACAGTGAGCTGGATGCTCTAGCTGATGCAGATGAACCCAATGTTCCACTGCCACATGGTCCCATCGAACAATCAGACTTCAATCATACAGGGTTAGTAATTTGGGATTTCTCAGACAATGAAAGCATCGAAGCTGCAGATGAATGGTGAAGCGTCTTATACTTTGATTAGATCAAGTCACCTGGACTGGTATTAGTTTGCTTTGTATCTTGGCGCTTTGTTATCTGGGTTTGAATTGAATATTAGCCTGAACGATATCATGGTGTTAGGAGTCCTTTAGAAGCTCGTGCCATAAATGGGATTTCACGTGACCAAAATGCTTACAAATGTGAGCATGGTTGTCTGACATTCCATATATTAGTTACTATTGGTTACCACTTGCTCGCGCACACCACATTTCGTGCATCCCTCAAAAACAACACTTTTCCTACTACAAAATGTTCAAACTACTACATCTATTTTAAATAATAATACACAAGAACGTCTTATGAGCTTAGACAGATGCATTTGGACAAGAAACAAGAGAGATAAATGTTTGGTTGTGACAAAGGCTTTTGTCACTTCCATTGTCACCTGCCATCCACTGCTGCAGCGGAGTTTTAACTCAATGTGTTAGTGGCAACACGTCTACTCACTGCACAGATGGTGCGCACTTGAGTTGGTGGGAAGCAGAAAGGTTCCCGAAATCCCACAAAAGAAGCTCGCATTCAGGCTGCCATCTGTGATACCTTGACTGGTGTTCATGCCAGTTTTCGCAGTGCTGCCATAGCTCACAATGTAAGCACTCCCTCAACAATTTTGTTGCAACTTAACAACCACCCCTGTCATATCACAGCCATTGCTGTCTGGGCATCCTAATAGTCACAGTTCATATTACTCCAGCACTCTGCAATACATATTCAATTAGATTACTACATACTAGCTACTGGTACACTCGTATATATCTTCCTAATGTCTAATCCGCAGTGTGTCGAGTGGACTGCAAAATCGGCCAGTGTGACTACACCATGACTTTCCATTACAATTATGTGACTGCACGAAATGTGGTGTGCACGAGCAAGTGGTAACCAATAGTACCACTAGTTTGTGCACTCCCTACATCTCGTGCCAGGAAAGTCACGGTATCATCACACTAGCCGGTTTCAAAGGCCGTTCAGCACTAGACATTAATGAAGGTATACTGTATATACAAATCACTGGCTATATAGCAATCTAAAATATGTATTGTGAGCTGCCAGAGTAATATAAACCATTATCATTATTAAGATGCCTTGAGAACAATGGGCTTGCTATTGACACAACATTTCTTTGCCTCTGGAACGAATGTATTCTCAAACCAAGCTGCAAACAGTTCTGAATCTACCCAACCTGTCAGAGAGGTTGCAATGCTATATTTACTCGAATCAGTAGCATTCACAACTGGAATTTAGTTCAGAACTGACCCTCCGATGTCTTTAACATTTTGGTATTCAGTGTTAATGGGGCCATCAGCCAAAGTAAATGACGGAGGAATGGAATCGCCAGCTGCCCAAACACGTTCAATTATTGTGACCAGCTCTAAATTATCACTGTGAATACGATAGCGTTCTCGATTGCTTTTCGAGAAAATAAATTTTGAATTGTCTCCCTTTCGACCACCTCCCATTTGACACCCTTTCTCATCAACATTCCAGTTGTGTTCCAGTGGAATTCCTTCGTGCTTGTCATCCAAGGCCTTGCACATATCAAAATACTCCATGATCATTGACTCGTTGAAATTTTGTGCACGCTTTGGATCCAGGCCTCGTGATTTCGCAACAGTGATATCTGCATGACGAGAAATGAAGCGGCAGACCTAATTCTTGCCAGGGTAAACATTCACCATCTTGAATATTTGAGCATGGAGTTTTCAGTGATGGAGAGGGGTTGCAGAATCCAAGTTGTGATGGCACCAGTCCACCAAAACCCTTTCTTGGGATTCACTGAGTAATTATCTCCGAGTGCTACAATTTCCTGGAGCATGATCTCACACAGTCTGTGGGGGTACCTAAAGAAACACTGAGTTACATCCAGGTCAAAATAACTAAGGGAGTGCTCTGGAAACTGGGATAAACACCATTCAAGGCATCATGGACAGCAGCTTGAATGTGAGCCTCTTTATCAGAATCTCTGGGACGTTCCCATGTCCCAGCAACTCGAGTGCGTGCCATGATCCATCCTACTTGCCCATATACACGACTGGTAGCATGTTCGAGTTTGAAATTCTGCTATGGCAGTACTGGCAGGTGACAGCGAGAGTGACACCAGCAGTGTCACCACTAAAAAAATATCTCTTTTGTTTCTTATTAGATTGGGTCCATTCAAGTTCGTAGGGCATATTATGATTTATTGATTCATATGTATGTATTAATTTGAAGATTAATAGTAGAAAAGTGTTGTTTTGAGCAGTGCACGTGATGTAGGGAGTGCACGAACTAGTGGTAGCTAATAGTATTTCCTTGACCCTCTTATAAACTCTAAATCTGTAAGGGGGCCCCCCCTTACAGATTAATCTGACGGATTATATCTTTTTTAGGCCATTTTGGGCCACTAACTCTGCTGACTAATCCACAACTTGGGTTCATTGCCTCACCCGTCCTTTAGCTTTGGCAGTCGTTGCCTCATCATAACGTCTTCGAATATATGAATTTTAACTGCGGTCCGATACCTACGCTCCCTAGTGAAAATACTACTGAAGTTTTAAGATTTGTAACAGCAGAACTGTGCAGTCACGTATTACTGCGACCGGCCAGGCCATGAGTCGAGCAATGCCGACCTCAATCTGCCTGTATCTGTCCAGTAACAAGCACCATCCATCTTTCAAGCTTCGGTGAAGTTTTTTCTTCTTGTTAATTGTTTTGATGTACATGTGTGTGCTAACGTATTACTGCAACCACCACAGGGTCTTTTTCGCTATCTATGACTCAGAGCTTCGGGAATCGCCTCGGCAACCAGCGTGGCTACTAACATTCTTGCATCTTCTTCGTCATTGAGAAATGCCATCTCTTCTGCATCATTCACCAGAGCATACTGTAGTAGTAGATCCATCAGAGTTCTCACTGAAAAAATACTTGGAAAATACACGTTGCTTTATTCCACATGCGTTACGGCTTTTGCAAATGAATTTCAAAGTCCGTTATAAGATATTCCGCATTATTTAGCCTACGGATAGTCGCCCACTATCATTCTAATCGGACCAGTGCACCAATATATGACAGCGTGTTTACTAAGTCAACGGAAGCGGCAGTCCTTTTGGAAATTTGAAACGATCTTCGCTATCCTAAGCTAGGCTTTGAGAATTAACTTTTATTATTTGCAAACTCATGAACACAGGAGAGCTCCGGAGTCCGCGGAGAAGTAGGGCAATAATTATAGACCGTCTGTATTATGTAATAGACGCGTTGGGGTCCCTATGCTTGAATTTAGCACACCTTGGCAGTCAGATAGAACGTGCTGAGAATACTTTGGCTTTCGAGATAAAGTCATTGCTAAGGCCAGATACGCAAGGCTAAAAGTATGCAACCACACACACAGGATGATAGTGGTCGTCAAAAGTGCTGTTTGCGGAAGCCAGCGAAATTCAAGATGATATTTTTCGAGCAAATTGCGAGGTAGCACCTCAGTCAGGGTAGGGCCAGGGAAGCAACCAGGTGGTTGTTAGTGCAAAATACGGCGCAGTTCAAGGAGGAACCCCGACAGAAAGCAACTCAAGCTCAAGGTTCATATATCGAAACGCACAGATTATGATTCGAGGCATGCTCTGACGATCGCGATAAAAGCAGTTGTGTTCATTGGGCCTCGCAACTCTCGCAAGTGTCACATCGCAGGACGGGATTGTCGGAATACGCGCATCAAATTATGTAATGTCAGTCGAGTGAGGACGTCGAGACAAAGAGATGACATAACCAGTCCAGCGAATTCCACGGGGGTTTCGAGAAATGGAGATCAAAATCTTGATTAGGCGAGAGAATCTCGTGAATACTAATGAGCGCAGCGGGAGCCAACATGATTTGAAGGTCCCTAACAGAATGTAGCCTAGAGTTCAAAATTCATAAAACGTCTGAGATGCAAATCGAAACATTGTGACGAGTAGTGTCCCTTGGAAATTGTACTAACCGTGATACCACCATTCTCGCAAAGGCGTTTGTTGGAAAGGAATGTCCGGGGTGAAATGTAATATCCATAAAATGACAAGTCCGTCACGAACACTGGCAAAAGGCGCACGAGGAGACATGAGGAATGGGTTCAACAAAAGGTAACTTGTGAACTAGGTGAGTGTTCAAAGCTATGTTTGAGGGATCGAGAACTGCAACAGGTCGGTGTCTAGCATGGCTCTGGCAAACAGGATCATAAAGATAGGGTTTCGAGAAACACACTTTCGTTAGGTAAAAGAATCCAATCAACTACAAGTGACATGAGGGATCCAAGTAAACGCCCACAGGAATGAGACGGTCTTCACGCTCGAACCCAAGTAAAACCTCGTGAGAGCAGGTCCTGGTAGCCGAAGTCGTATATTTTTAGACCGTGCAATTTCGCGCCATCGAATGCTACACGAAATGAGAGGCGAAAACCAGTGGAAGTAAAGCTGGAAGAAAATATCAAATCAAATGACGACCTTATATACCCAACGTTCATCAGAGTGTGCCAACGAGGATGCGAAAATCTCTGCGGTATGGCATGAGCCACAATTGTGAGACATCTGAATTCTCACTTGTGTGATTCCTGTATTATATTTATCCGCAACTGCAAGTCTATGAGGTCATTTAGTGGAACATTCTGCGAGGGATTAAAGCTTGAGCTCATAAGCAAGACGAGCGAAGAAGACCATAGTGTGCTCACGATTGACGTCCCTGCTGAGATCGCGTGAGTGGACGATGAACAAGAGCGTTGAAATTTGAAACTCCGCCCTTGGTAACTGCTAATCACTTTCACAGTTCACTCCTCCTATAGTCTTGCCTGGCCATATATCTTTTGTACTTTTTTTTCTATACTGCCATGACCGATACTGAACAACCCGCGAAACCTGTTTCACCGATATCCAACCTGTTACAGAAAATTGGCCTGACCCGCGACGATTTGAGCCGTCATAGCGACCAAATGCGCCAATTTTTGACCACTCAAGACGCGAAGTCTCTTCGTGTTTTTCCCGCAGAGTCTGCAGATGCACAACAGAGTATTGCTTCTGTTCTTGGAACATCTCGGTCCTGCTCTCATTCCAGTTCAAATTCGCGTCAAAACACGTCTACCTCCCAAACTCCTCCCCCTTCCACGCCTGTCAAATCTGAGCCCATAGAGCCTGCTCTCCCCCTCCGTCATATGGACAGCATGGAAATGATCCTGGAGAGAAGGAGCCGAAAAACAAAGCGCGATAAACGGGGAAAGAAGGACAAGGACCGCAATGCACCTTCTCCATCCCCTGCAAGCGCAGCTTTCAGCCTTGACGCGTTCATGCAATCACGCGATTTACGACGCGTCCCATCTTTGGATCAGTCTGATTCCTCCACCAACATAGCTTCATTGGTGTGTACCATCTAAATAGCGCGCCATTTTCGTTGTTGTCATCGCTTACGTACACTGCTGCAATCAAGGACAACCGCGAGGATGAACTTCCTCCTCCTGTCACTCCTCAGCACCGCAAGTATTATAGAGACTATGATACCGTAGAGCACCCATCACGTCTCAAAAGGGTATGTTCAATTTTCAAATTTTGACAATTACAATGAATACAAATTTGCTCCAAGGGTTCTTACACCCCCCGAGACCAGTCACCAACTCCCACGCGCCACCGTTCTTGCTCGACATTTGATCAACCACATTCGGCGAGTGTTGCAGATGCTTCGAATGCGAACTTTATTACCCCTCGCCGCAACGCCTATTACAAGTCACCTCTACCTTCCTCTTCTCCACCTCAATCTTCTCCATTCGCGACGCCCTCTAAACCTATTGTTAACCTTGTATCCTCGCCCGGCCCTATGGGCCCTCTCCCAGATGAAGATGATTACGAAAATCTTCCATATACCCTTCCCCCTGGTCCATATTCTACCAAGAAACCAGATCTCTCCTATGCGGCCCTTATCGGTCAAGCAATACTTTCTTCGCCAGATCATCGACTCACCCTACAAGAACTTTACGACTGGATTACGATTGTGTATCCTTATTACAACCGAAGCGAAATGACGTGGATGAACTCTATTCGTCATGTCCTCAGTACAACTGTATGCTTTCGTAAGGTCCCCCGTGATCGCAGTGTTGGACGCACACTCTGGGCAATTTGGGACTGCGATCTCGAGTGTTTCGCTGACGGCGGTTTCAGGAAAGAATTTTGTGCAGAAATTAAGGAAGCCAACAAGAAGGCTGCTCCTAAGAAGCGTACAGCGGAAGAATTAGTGTCTGGTCGCAAAACGAAACGACAGAAGAAAGGTGCTGCACCTGCATCTGTGGAACCACCGACAAGCTCGCCTGTACAAGAAACGTCTCCTGAATTCGCAGGCTCCGCTCTGCCAACCCTTGTGCCGTACTCGCAACTCCTCCCTCTTTTTCCTCCTCGCAGCTCTGCGCATCATCAACCTTACTACCAAAACTGTGTACAGCTGCCTGCCGATGTCATATTTCCTCCCTTGCCTCCATCATCGAGTTATGCTCGCACTACTTCATTGTCATTACCTCCTTCATCTGCCTTCAAGAGCTCTGATGTGGCGCAAACGTCTCCGATCCCTCCTTCCTCCCTACCCGCCCTCACGCCGAGTAAAAGTTCTTCAAGTCCGCAGTTGTCGTCTGAGGACCACCTCTTTTTCAACCTTGATGGCGGCATGAGCCCTCGCATCGAGTCAACCCCTCCGCTAGAGTCTGGAATTACGCTACTAGACACTGATAGACGCAACTCAAAGGCAAGTTTACCACCTCCCAAAACACCTCCGAAGGTGCGTACATTCATTTATCTTGTTCGTATTTTACTAAATTATAGACTGCGCTTGTGCAGAAATCCATTGGACTGCCTCCCGTGCCGGTATCTCCTACGCTTGACCGTCGTGGCAAATCCAAAAAAGCCAAGCCACCTGCTAAAGATTGTCCACCGCCTATGTTGCCAACCTCTACATCACACCGACCTATGACGCCCCCTCCTCGCCCTTCAACGCCTCCTCGCAGGGGCAGCAGTACCGTACAACTCTCACCCATTCGCACACCCTTGTCTCATAAAGGCCTCCACATGAGTCCTTCCGCAAGCCTTGCGCATTACAAATTCAACCTCGATCCACCCCCCTCTGCAACCTTCCGCCCGGAAGACGGGATTAACCCTGCTGTATTTGATACCGAGAATATCCGTACACCGTCGCGCAAGCGCGGCACGCATGCACATGGACATCATCATAAAGATACTTCTATCTTGTTCCCGCCAGTAACGCCCAAGAAGCTGGTCTTTTCTACACACGGTTCTTCTGCAGAGTCGCCTTTCCGCACGCCTGGATCAAAATCTATATTTGATCCACATGATCCAGGTGCGATACTCGATGAGGAACTGGCGCGACTTGGCGCGAAGGGAATGCAAGAGAGCCCGATTGGATTATTTGAAGGGCGACGCGGTCTGTTGTACGAGAGCCCGAACATGCCGAGTCCAGGGAAATGGGCTCGGTGGTTCTGAGACGTGTTGTGTTGTTTGATTTCGTTGTGTGAGCTCGATCTTGTTTTCATGATTCCGAGTGTATTACCATGGTGGACGATTTGTTGTCATTTCGTTCTAGTAGCTTGTGTATCTTATCGTTTCACTTTGGCGACTTGCTATCAAGGTATCAGGTTCTTGTCATCATCGATGTGTTATTTGTTCTGCGACGAGTTGCATTTCCATCTACTATGATCTGTTGCCAGCTAGCAGAATGAATAGAATATGAGTTACAGTCTAAAACGGGCAGTTGAGCACATCACCGTCACTTGAGCTAAATGCCCATAGCACAGCACTTGCGCAATATTATTTGGTCGAAGTGCAGGGCAACGTTTATTGCCTCGTTGTCATCTATATACAAACTTGCTTGACCTGAATATGTTTTACGGTCTTGTAATGTACCAGAAATTTCACTATTTCGGTGCTACGTTAGACCATGTTAAATTATCCTCACCACCCAAGTTCGTGAAAACAACTTCTGCCAGCATGTGAAATGTACACTATCATATCCCATATCTTAGCACATAAAACTGGACCTTTCAATTTGCTGTTAGGACATGCGTCGCCCGTATTAGCGGAAGCTGTGCGGCTGGTGAGAAATGGAGCACACAAAACAGCATACAGAGATCAAGTGAAGCTGTGGGAGGCAGAAAGAGGTTGGAATGACGGAGACCAACATGGAACAGTCAAAATCTATAAAGTAAGGGGGAAAGGTGGGAAGGTGTTCGCTAGCTCGCGTGGCTTTCGCTAAAGGCCACATGGGAACGCTTAGCTCGGTTATTTCGCTTAACACCTTTTTGGAAATTTCTCGCGTGGTTTTTTTCAAGTGCCGACACAGTTGTCCCATTGTGTGATTGCGTGGATTTGTCACGTGCAGCGCCACACGTGTTGAAATTTGCCACGGGTTGTCTGAAGCTGGGGTAAAAACAAATTATGAATTGTCATTTGCCACAGGTTGTCTGAAGCTGGGGGAAAACAAAATTATTAGGATGGATCTGAGGCCAGGGAGCCAAAAGGGAGAGTGAAGGCAAAAGTGAAGGCAAAAAGGAGTGCCAAGGAGTGGAGAGCAAAAAAGGAGGGCAAGCCAAAAATGAGTGCAATTGCAGAAGATGGCTGATAGGTAAAAACAGAAGGAACTCATCAGGATGCTAAAACCCCAGAACAGCATGATGAATATTTAAGGAAACTCAAGGATGGCCCACCACCTGGGTGGAAACCCTGAGTCTATATTCCATTTAGAGTGTTAAATACTACATTTTAATAGATTATGTTTGGCAACAACTTGAGGAGAAATGGGAGATGGGAGATGGGAGATGGGAGATGGGAGATGGGAAACAGGAGACGGGAGATGGGAGATGGGAGATGGGAGACGGGAGACGGGAGACGGGAGACGGGAGACGGGAGACGGGAGATGGGAGACAGGAGACAGGAGATGGGAGATGGGAGACGGGAGACACAAGATGGGAGATGGGAGATTGATAGACACAAGATGGGAGATGGGAGATGGGAGACAGGAGACAGGAGATGGGAGATGGGAGACGGGAGACACAAGATGGGAGATGGGAGATTGGTAGACACAAGATGGGAGATGGGAGATTGGTAGACACAAGATGGGAGACAGCAGACTGGTAAGAGGAAATGAGAGACAGGAGACCAGTAACAGGAGATGGGAGATGGGAGATGGGAGATGGGACACTTGCATGATTTTGTCATGTGACAACTTAATACTGTTGCCCCCTATTAAAACTTGACAAAAGATTTATTCAAGTTAATAGTTTGCAGTAAATAATAATAAAAAAATCAAAATCAAATGCAATGACATGAGGATGAGATGGACAATAAACTCACAAAGATGGTGATGTGGTACTTTTACTTCTCCCAAAATATTGGTTAAAGTTATAATTTATTTCAAGACCTATTATCATTATTAAAGATAATTATTAGGATGAAGCCAAGGCCAGGAAGGCAAAAAGAGTGCGAAGCACTCTTTTTGCCTTCCTGTGCCTTGGGCAAACAGAATTATTAGGATGAAGCCTTGGCCAGGGAGCAAAAGGAGTGCGAAGCACTCCTTTTGCTTCCTGTGCCGAAGGCACAACGGGTGGTGGACTCGTCTATAAAGTATGGGAGAAAGGTGGGAATCTGCCTCGCTAGCTCACATGGCTTTCGCTTAGGAACGCTTAGCTCGGCTAAACCTTTATTTGGAAATATCGCGTGGTTTTTTCGAGTGCCGATTCAATACACTGTTGTCCCATTGTATGATTGCGTGGTTTTGTCACGTGCAGCGCCACACGGGTTAAAAATTTGCCACGGGTTGTCTGAAGCTGGGGTAAAACCAAATGATGGGTTGTCATCTGCCACAGGTTGTCTGAACCTGGGGGAAAATGAAATTATTAGGATGAAGCTGAGGCCAGGGAGCCCAAAGGGAGTGTTCAGCCAAAAGTGAAGCCAAAAAGGAGTGCAAAGGAGTGCAAAGCCAAAAAGAAGTGCGAAGGAGACGGGAGATGGGAGATGGGAGATGGGAGATGGGAAGACAGGAGAGATGGGAGACAGGGAGACGGGGAGACGGGGGAGATGGGGAGATGGGGGAGATGGGGAGACGGGGAGACGGGGGAGATGGGGAGATGGGGAGATGGGGGAGATGGGGAGATGGGGGAGATGGGGAGATGGGGAGATGGGGGAGATGGGGAGATGGGGAGATGGGGAGATGGGGAGACGGGGGAGATGGGAGAGATGGGAGACAGGAGAGATGGGAGACAGGAGAGATGGGAGACAGGAGAGATGGGAGACAGGAGAGATGGGAGACAGGAGAGATGGGAGACAGGGGAGATGGGGGAGATGGGGGAGATGGGGAGATGGGGAGATGGGGAGATGGGAGAGATGGGGAGATGGGAGATGGTAGATGGGGAGATGGGGAAGATGGGAGATGGGAGAGATGGGGAAGATGGGAGAAGGGAGATGGGAGATGGGAGAAGGGAGACAGCAGACAGCAGACAGCAGACAGCAGACGGGAGATGGGAGACGGGAGATGGCAGATGGCAGACAGGAGACGGGAGTCAGGAGACAGGAGACAGGAGATGGGAGATGGGAGATGTGAGACACAAGACGGGAGACAGGAGACACAAGACAGGAGACGGGAGATGGGAGATACAGGAGATGCAGGAGATGGGAGACACAAGATGGGAGACAGGAGATGGGACATGTGACAACTTAATACTGTTGCCCCCTATTGAAACTTGACACAAAAGATTTAGTCAAGTTAACAGTTTCCAGTAAATAATTTAAAAAAATCAAAATCAAATGCAATGACATGAGGATGAGATGGGCAATAAACTCACAAAGATGGTGATGTGGTACTTTTACTTCTCTCAAAATATTGGTTAAAGTTATAATTTATTTCAAGACCTATTATCATTATTAAAGATAATTATTAGGATGAAGCCAAGGCCAGGAAGGCAAAAAGAGTGCGCAGCACTCTTTTTGCCTTCCTGTGCCTTGGGCAAACAGAATTATTAGGATGAAGCCTTGGCCAGGGAGCAAAAGGAGTGCGAAGCACTCCTTTTGCTTCCTGTGCCGAAGGCACAACGGGTGGTGGACTCGTCTATAAAGTAAGGGGGGAAAGGTGGAAGGTGTTCGCTAGCTCGCGTGGCTTTCGCTAAGGAGCGCTTGCTACGCTTAGTGCGCTTAGCTCGGTTATTTCGCTTAACACCTTTTTGGAAATTTCTCGCGTGGTTTTTTTCAAGTGCCGACACAGTTGTCCCATTGTGTGATTGTGCGTGATTTGGTCACGTGACTGCGCAGCTGGTGCGCTGTAGTTCCCTAGATATACCCTCGAGCTCCAATCTTCCTTTCCTCTTTTCCCCCACCACTGCTCCCCTTGCCACATCTTGAGAAAGTAATACTTTCTCAACATACCCAACCTCTGTTTGTTTTTTACATTGTCTGCTTCATTTTGGTAGATATATCTTGATTCATGTAAGCCCATATAGTGTAGATATTGAAACTATGATAAAAATTATTGATTATGTAATCAGATATCAGGCATTTTCGCTTTTTGACGTGTTCTTGGACCCTTTGGACCCCCTGGACCTGGACCTGGACCCTGGACTGGCCATATCTTGGAGTTTGAAGCATTGTGAGTGTGATTGTTGTTTGTTACTGGCCCTGTATTCCATCTGGACTCGCGAACTCCTGTCGATTCAAGACGAACGTGTAACCAAGTCCTACTTCCCTGGCCATCTGTTCCTGCAGGTGTTCGCTGGTTGTTTCTGGACCTCTGGGTATACTACAGTGTAGAGATTTTGGATTGGCGGGGCACTTTTCTGTGCTAAGTTGGTCTGCTTGCAGCCTTCTTACAGTTGCCATCCTATCCTTTGGGATAATTTCTCGGACAGCTTTCAGCTGTTCTTAGCACTGTCATACGTCGAACTTCCAGGGTATTAGCTCATCCTGGAAACTGCTGGTACTTCTTCAGTCACTCTCGGTAATATTTGTTTGTATCTTTGGTATGTGATATTTTGTCATCTATATATGATATGATGGCTTATCTTTGACACAGTGGAACTACGACTGTTGGAAGTTTGGCTCTCCTCTCTCTTTGTTTCATATATCTTCTCTAATGTATGTGGTTGTCATCATATATATTTCTTTTGACTGATATTTATTATTGATAGGAATCCCTCCACTCCTCCTACCTCTCCTCAGCGAGCACAGGCTGCTGCACGTCAGGCTGAGAGAAATCAGCGAAATATTGGCTCCCCTCCTGCACGTCGCCATCCTGCTCCTATAGCTCAACCATTAGAAAATGCTGCTCAAATGGTAAGAATTATTTTTCTAATTTTCATAAGACATATTCTGATATATGTTCATAGAATATTCCTCAGATCTTGGGAAATTTGAACCATGGTCCTATTCCCATGCAAAGGTTCCCTAATATGCCACGTCATGTTATCGAGCATCATGAGGCTCAACGCAGGTGGCGTCTACACCACCCACCACCACCCCCTGGGCCACCTATTCTTGCTCCAGTTTTGGGGCCTCCCTTTGGTCAACCTGTTCCTGCTCCAGCCTTAGGGCCTCCCTTTGGTTATATTCCTCCACCTGCTGCACTCCAGAATGAGTATGAACGTCGTATGGCAAATATTGCTGCAGCTACAATAAATAGTCATGAAGCACGCCGTGCTGCAAGAAGAAGGCGTAATCATCCTCAACAACCAGCACCAGCACCTCCTGCTCCTGCTCCTGCTCCTGCTCAGAATAACTTGGCAGCCTTTCAGTTGCTGCAGCAATAAGCTGCACAGGGACATAATATACCGCAGCAGCAGCTAGCTGAAATAATTGCTAGGCATGCTCAGGATCATCGCCGTGAACGACAGCAGGAAGAGGAAGCTGAACAGATGAATAGACAGAACTATGGTCAATACATGCATGGTCCTATTCACTATGAGGGTGCAGTTGGTCCTCACAATTTCAACAATCCCCAACAATACTTTGCACCCCATCCTGCACCACCTTTGGCTGCACCACCTCAACCTGATTATCAACAATTCAATGTTCAGTTTCAACATCATTTCCAGCAGCAGGATAGACAAGCACAGGAGGAATTACGTCGACAGCAGATCCAGCAGCAGGAACAGGACAGACAAGCACAGGATGTGTTATCTCAACAGCAGATCCAGCAGCAGCAGCAGGATAGACAAGCACAGGATGTGTTACATCAGCAGCAGATCCAGCAGCAATTCCAGCAGGAGGAAGATAGACAAGCACAGGATGCATTGCATGAACAACAGATTCAGCAGGAGGAAAATAGACAGACACAGGAGGCATTGCATCACCAGCACATCCAGCAGCATATCCAGCAGCAGGAAGATAGACAAGCTCAGGGTGCTCAACAAGCAGGTCAACAGGAAGAGGCCCGCCACAATTATGAGCAGCAGAGAGTTCTTGAGCGGCAGGAGCGTCTTGAGGAGGCACTACATGAATATAATGACCCAATATCTCAAGAGCAACATGCAGATGATGAAGAGAGAAGGAGAATCCAGCAGCAGGAACAACACCAGGAGCATGAAGAGGAGGACAACCAGCATATTAATCAGGTCATTCCTATTCCTGATGGAGCCCAACCATATACAGAACCAGCCAACCATCATACTCTTGGTCCCCTTAATGTGGAGTGTCCCAAATGTCATGCACTTCACTTTGCATGTGAAAGACTCTCCAACTCCTCTTTGCAAAATCCTCGCTTTGGTATGTGCTGCTTGCAGGGCCAAGTCAGCCTTCCCCAATTTCCAGCATGGCCACCTGAGCTGGAGCAGGCATATAGAGACAGAACATTTGTGTCAAAAATTCGCCAATACAACAGTGCTCTTGCATTTACCTCTGTTGGTGTCAACATTGAGGATCATGCTGTTCAAAGATCTGGCCCAAATGCTTTTCGTATCCATGGCTCTCTCCATCACCTCATGGGCAGTCTTCTACCTCCAGAGGGTGTCCAGCCTTCATATGCACAACTTTATATATACGACTCTGAAGAAGCCACCAACATCCGCACCACCCGTCCTGGAAATGAAGGTCTTGATCGTCAGATTCTCAGAGATCTGCATGACATGTTGCATCGAAAACACCCCTATGCTGCTGTCTACAAGCAAGCCTATCAAATCATGCAAGAGAAGCCTCCAGAGGAGCAGACAGATGTTTCTGTGCGTATTCACTTCCTGCCAGGCACAGATGGTCGAAGATACAACCTTCCTACTGCCAATGAAATTGCTGCAGCTCTTCCTGGAGATGGATCTGAGGAGGTGTCTCATGAACGTGACATCATTTTATATTATCAAAATGGTCGACTTAGGCGCATCAGTCAACTCAACCATGCATATGCCTGTCTCCATTATGTCCTTCTCTTTCCCAATGGAGAGGATGGCTGGGACCTCTACATTGATATGATCATTCCTCAGGGTGGACGTGCACGTGCCAAAAAAGTGACTCAGCTGCTGTATTATGCCTTTCGTCTTCATCCCCGTCCAGCTCGCATTGACCACAACAACATCTTTCGTGGTGGAAGGCTGTTCCAGCAGTATGTTGTTGATGCTTGGGCATCCATTGAGCAGAGCAGACTCAACTGGATAAGAAACAACCAGAAGAAGATCAGGGCTGACTGCTACCAAGGCCTCACAGACAATATTCTCAATGATGGAGTGGGCAATTTGGCTGAGACAGGTCGTGCTATAATCCTTCCCTCCTCTCATTCTGGAAGCCCTCGCTATATGCAGCAGCTACTGCAGGACTCCTTGGCCATCTGCCGTGCCTGCAAGAAACCTGATCTCTTCCTGACAATGACTGCCAATGGAAGCTGGCCTGAGATTACTGAGAATCTCCTTCCAGGTAAAGTGACATACTGATGCATTATTATGACTTGATTCTGACAAGTTTTCTAATGTAGGTCAAACTGCTGTGGACCGTCCAGACTTGGTGGCTCGCGTATTCTATCAAAAGCAGCAGGCTCTGCTGAAGAAAGTTCGCAATGGCTACTATGGCAAGGTTGCAGGATTGGTGTACACCATTGAATATCAAAAGCGTGGTCTGCCTCACATGCACCTTCTCATCTTCCTGGATCCAGACCACAAGATTCGCACTGTGGAACAAATAGACTCCTTCATCTCTGCCCAGATCCCTGACAGAAATATCCATCCCCAACTCTATGAGGCTGTGGAGAAATACATGCTTCATGGCCCCTGCTCTCCAGAACGTTGCTTGGAGAATGGACGTTGCAAAAAGCACTTTCCAAAGTCTTTCTGTGCCCAGACATTGATGAAGGAGGATGGCTATCCAGAGTATGCAAGACCTGACAATGGTCGCACTGTCCAGAAGAGTCTGTGCTTCCATCAAGTCTGTGAAATACATCCACAAGTACATCTACAGGGAAATGACCGTGCCACTTTGGAGATGCCAGGACCAGTGGATGAGGTCAAAACCTACCTTGACTCCAGATACATCAGCTCCACTGAGGCTGCATGGCACATCTTTGAGTTTGGAATGCACCTTGAATGGCCCTCTGTCTACCGTCTGCCAGTCCACCTTCCAAATGAACACATGGTGTTTTATGATCCTGAGGATGATGCCCAGGATGTTCTTGAGCGTGCAGCAACCAAGGAGACTTGCCTTACTGGATGGTTCAAAGCCAATGCCAACAATGTCTTGTGGCAGCTGGAGCCCATGACCACCTCTACCAGGACTTCCCCTCAAAATTCGTATGGAACAAGACCGCATGGAAGGTACGACAACGTGGAATGGCCATTGGAAGGATGTACTCTGCTGCACCTGGATCTGGAGAGCGCTTCTACCTGAGATTGCTTCTGACTGTAGTAAAAGGTATGATGCTCATGTCAATTTTTATCAATCAAACTCACCAATGTATTCAAGGGGCCACCTCCTATGAGAACCTTCGAACAGTTGATGGTGTTTTATATGACACTTTCAAGGAGGCATGTCGACGTAGGGGTCTACTTGAGGATGACAATGAATGGATCCAATGCTTGCAGGATGCCTCTCACATGAGCACTGGACATGGCATGCGCAATCTCTTTGCCATCATCCTCATCCACTGCAACCCTACAGACCCCAGTGATCTTTGGAACCAATTCAAGGACAATCTCTGTGATGATCTGCGTCACCACCTGTCTCATGCCCCATTCAACATTCCCAACCCCACAAATGAAGAGGTCTATGACTATGGTCTCTATCTCATTGATGGAAAGCTTCGCAAAAATGGAAAGTCTTTGCAAGTGATTCCTCAGATGCCTACACCTCAAATGGCAGCAAGATGGGGGGTCATGCAGGGAAATCAGCTCATTGCTGAGCAGCTCCAGTATAACCAGGAGGAGCTCCAGCAGATGGTGGATCCAGGAGTGCTGTCTCTCAATCAGGAGCAGAGGACAGTCTTTGATGCAGTGGTCAATGATGCCATGCAAAGAAATGAGCAGACACCTGGACATGCATTCTTTGTCCACAGTGCAGGTGGATGTGGCAAGACATATCTCTGCAAGCTCATTGCCTCAAAACTCCGTGCTGAAGGCAAGATTGTCCTGTGTGTGGCTTCCTCTGGAATTGCTTCTCTCCTCCTGCCAGGTGGACGTACAGCTCATTCGCGATTCAAGATTCCAATCCCCATCAATGAAGACAGCTCCTGCAACATCAAGAAAGGAGATGTTGTGCATGAGCTTCTGAAGGCCACCTCCCTCATCATCTGCGATGAAATTCCAATGCTACACCGTCACAATCTGGAATGCCTTTGACCGCTCATTGCGCGACCTTCTCAATGTTGATGCTGATTTTGGAGGATTATCCATACTCTTTGGAGGAGACTTCAGACAGACTCTACCAGTGGTGGCTCATGGATCCAGGGAGCAGATAGTGGGTGCTACCTTCTGCAGATCTCGCATTTGGCCAAGGCTTCAGATCTTCCATCTCAAGACAAACATGCGCCTTGGTCAAGACCCTGCCTCTGATGAATTTGCCAAGTGGCTTCTGGAGATTGGAGCTGGAAAGAACACACATGCTGATGGAACAGTTGTCCTTCCAATTCGTATGCGCTGTGCCAACAATAGTGTCCAGTCACTCATCCAATGCCCTCTACTCTCCTATCCTGCTTCCTGACCATCCTCCTGTGAATGATTCCTTCTTCCTGGAACGTACCATCCTCTCTGCAAAGAACACTGATGTGGATGAAATCAATGCCAACATTCTTGAATTATTCCCTGGAGAAAAAGCAGTGTTCACCAGTGCAGACTCAGTTGCTGAGAGGGACTATGACTATATCCCTCATGAGTTCCTTCACACTCTGACACCATCAGGATTCCCTTTGCACAAATTGGAACTCAAAGTGGGTGTTCCTCTGATGCTGTTGCGCAACTTGGATCCCACCAATGGCCTCTACAATGGAACCAGGATGATCCTCCTGTCTTGGACACACATGTGCTCAAATGTCGGATTCTCAAGGATGAGTTGATGAAGCCCAGCAAGACAATCAGGACACAGTGCTGATCCCCAGGATGACTCTGGATGCCACTGCTGAAGACAACCCAATTCCTCTAAAGCGTCGACAATTTCCTGTCCGTCTTGCATTTGCTATGACAATCAACAAGGCTCAAGGTCAAAGTGTGAAGTGGGTTGGACTGGATTTGAGAACTCCTGTGTTCAGTTCATGGACAGCTGTATGTGGCATTGTCCAGGTGCACTCACCCAGAGAGAGTGTGTGCTATCTTTCCAGAGCATGAAGAAGGGTCAAAGACGACCAATGTGGTGTATACAGAAGTGCTGAGAGGACTTGGAGATCAGATTGAGAATTGATTGATGTAGTTTTTATGTAAAGTGATATGTAGTGTACTTTTAGTCTTGCTGAAATGGTGGTGAAATGTACATGTTTGTTTGAAGATTTACTATGATTATCAGGATGAAGCCAAGGCCAGAAAGTCAAAAGAGTGCGAAGCACTCTTTTTGGCTTTCTGTGCCTTGGGCAAAAGAAAATTATTGGGATGAAGCCAAGGCCAGGAAGGCAAAAAAGAGTGCGAAGCACTCTTTTTGGCCTTCCTGTGCCTTGGGCAAAGTGAATTATTAGGATGAAGCCTTGGACAGGAAGCAAAAGGAGTGCGAAGCACTCCTTTTGCTTCCTGTGCCGAAGGCACAACGGGTGGTGGACTCGTCTATAAAGTAAGGGGGGAAAGGTGGGGAATGTCTCGCTAGCTCACATGGCTTTCGCTAAAGGCCCATGGAACGCTTAGCTCGGCTAAACCTTTTTTTGGAAATATCGCGTGGTTTTTTCGAGTGCCGATTCAATACACTGTTGTCCCATTGTATGATTGCGTGTGTTTGTCAGTGCAGCGCCCATGGTAATTTGCCACGGTTGCTGAGTGGGTAAAACAATGATGGTTGTATCTGCCCAGGTTGTCTGAACCTGGGGGAAAACCAAATTATTAGGATGAGCTGAGGCCAGGAGCCAAAGGGAGTGTCAGCCAAAAGTGAAGCCAAAAAGGAGTGCAAAGGAGTCAAAGCAAAAAAGGAGGGCAAGCAAAAAATGAGTGCAATTGCAGAAGATGGCTGATAGGTAAAAACAGAAGGAACTCATCAGGGGCTGGAAGGAGTGGTGGCGCATCAAAAGGCATGGTCAAGTTGTCAATACCTATGACAAGCTACTCCATCAGGCACCAATTCAGGTTGGAAGTTGCCAGCAGGCTGGAAGTGTCCTCCCCACCCTCAGGAAAATCTTCTGATAAATTGCTCTTAGATTTTGGCTATCAAAGAATCTGAACTTTGTCATTTGAAAAATCTTGTTATTTGTTTAAAAAGCTGCTATGATCATTAGGATGCAGAGATGGGGGGACAGAAGAGCATGGGGAGGAGAGAATGAAGGCATGGGTGATGGTGATGGGTGATATGCAGGAGACAGGGGAGACAGGAGATGAGAGATGGGAGACAGGAGACAGGAGAGATGGGAGACAGGGGAGATGGGGAGATGAGGGAGACAGGAGAGATGGGAGACAGGAGAGATGGGAGACAGGAGAGATGGGAAGGAGATGGGAGATGGGAGAGATGGGAGACGGGAGAGATGGGAGATGGGAGAGATGGGAGATGGGAGATGGGAGACAGGAGAGATGGGAGACAGGGAGATGGGGGGATGGGGGATGGTGAGACGGGGATGGGGGAGATGGTGAGACAGGAGATGGGAGATGGGGAGATGGGGAAGATGGGACAGGAACGGGACGGGAGACAGGAGACAGGAGACAGGAGACAGGAGACAGGAGACGGGAGACAGGAGACAGGAGACAGGAGACGGGAGACGGGAGACGGGAGACAGGAGACGGGAGACGGGAGACGGGACACAGTAGATGGGAGACAGGAGACAGGAGACGGGAGACGGGAGACGGGAGACAGGAGACGGGAGACGGGAGACGGGAGACGGGAGACGGGAGACGGGAGACGGGAGACGGGAGACGGGAGACGGGAGACGGGAGACGGGAGACAGGAGACAGAGACAGAGACAGGAGACAGAGACAGGAGACAGGAGACAGGAGACAGGGACAGGAGACGGGAGATGGGAGACAGGAGACAGGAGACAGGAGACAGGAGACAGGAGACAGGAGATGGGAGATGGGAGACGGGAGATGGGAGACACAAGATGGGAGATGGGAGGTGGGAGGCACAAGTTGGGAGAGGGATGGGAGCAGGAGACACAAGATGGGAGACAGCAGACTGGTAAGAGGAAATGAGAGACAGAGACCAGTAACAGGAGATGGGACACTTGCATGATTTTGTTGTGTGACAACATGATTACTGTTGCCCCCTATCAAAACTTGACACAAAAGATTTATTCAAGTTCATAGTTTGCAGTAAATAATTTAAAAAAATCAAAATCAAATGCAATGACATGAGGATGAGATGGGCAATAAACTCACAAAGATGGTAATGTGGTACTTTACTTCTCTCAAAATATTGGTTAAAGTTATAATTTATTTCAAGACCAATTATCATTATTAAAGATAATTATTAGGATGAAGCCAAGGCCAGAAAGCCAAAAAGAGTGTGGGCAAAAGAGAATTATTGGGATGAAGCCAAGGCCAGGAAGGCAAAAAGAGTGTGAAGCACTCTTTTTGCCTTCCTGTGCCTTGGGCAAACAGAATTATTAGGATGAAGCCTTAGCCAGGGAGCAAAAGGAGTGCAAAGCACTCCTTTTGCTTCCTGTGCCGAAGGCACAACGGGTGGTGGACTCATATGTATGTATGGGCATAGGTCCTAACCTAACGTGGGCCGGGACTGACCCCTCAGAAAAATTCGCATTCAACATTAAATTCCTTCTACAAGTTCCTTGTCATATTTTCCCCAGATTCACGCAGATTGTATTTGCACGAGCACCATCCATCAACGATGAGCATGGAAAATCGCGAGGAGCAACATTAACCAACCAGACTGTTGATATCATCTGAGTTCAATGTTTACCCCAGCGGTGGTATTTCAAGGCTTTTGATGTAGACAATTCAGTTATAAGTCGGCTTGTCGGTCTTTAGGTGAGTTTTTCAAGTATCCGTGTATTTGCAACGCTGACAACTCGAAGCTTGTCTGTATATTCTTTTGCTTTTCATCAAACTCCGCCATTCGGTTTTGATGAAAACACGATGCTATCTTGAAGGCTCTTATGGACTCTCTGATCCCAAAACTCAATGTTAAGTGTGACAGGACATACCTGATTGAAACTCAGGTTGCTTCCCTTATATTTTCGTGCAGGAGAATAGATTGATGTAGTATTAGTTTTGGTATTATATATTCAGGACCCAGGTACGTGTTTCGTCGCAGTCTCGCTTGCTGGTCACCATTCAAATTCCAGGTGCCACATATCTCCCAGACCTCCGAGTCATTACCGACCATGTCTTTCCCTAACTGTTACATGCCAAACATGCTCAAGTTATCTATATGCAATAACGGTAACGTCACTCTATTGGTCCTCTTGCATGCAATTTCGGACACATCCAATAGTCGAACTCACATCATGTATGCGAGCCTGCGAGCAAACCATGGAGGCCTGTGACCAGCCTGGCGTATACTACCATGGACACTAGAAGTGTCACAGCCATAGAATGTTGTATGTCCATCTCCGGTTCACCATAACTGATGGAAAGCAGGAAATCAACCTTCAGGAGGTGATGAACAGCATCAATTATCCTTCTCTTTCAAACGATGACGGCGTTGCGAAGGCCCTCTGTCTCCATTCTTGTTGGATGCCTCATGTTTGCTTTCAGATCTATACCTGGTTGAATGGGCTCCTCGACATTTTACTCGGGATACGAAGCCTCATAATTGTTTCTCTGTCCGGATCGGTTGTTCTTCATGATGCTAAATGCCATAAGCCGTTGGAGAGCGCTGGGCTACACCACTGACACTCAACAGTCCTGTCAGGCCTCTGAGAGTATTAATAGTTCCCTGGCTAGTTCTTCTACTGATACTCCTAATCTACACCGACCATTACATTAATCGTACCTTCCATTTCGTCTGGACCTTTTACTCCTTCTCCCTCCTCAACAAACCTTAATTATGCGAACATGATCGCCGCACCTCAAAAGTTATCGATTTATCCCCCACAGAGCAAGCCTTCGTTCAGTCTAGCCATCTTGGAAAATGCTTCATCCTCCTCTTCTTCTCCCCTTCCGTCATCGTTCCCCCATCATTAATTGTCACACCCCCTCATCGATGGATTCCTCGTGATTGGGGCAGGCCCGCGGCCTAGTCAGTCAGGTCACACCCGAAGCTGGCAAGGAACTTAAGACCTGACTCTCACTGCACAATGTGATGATGAGAAACAGCACTTATCTTTGCATGTTGCCAAAACCTGTTGGTATCACACGCTGAGCGTTTAGATACAGTCGAACTTCGTGTCCACATTATGAATCCGATAATGGTGCTGCCTACACGCCTTATAGATATTGTGATGCTCTACAATATATTGCCTTAAATAGCATCTGTGCACCGGTTGACTGATCACGCGATGTAAAATCCGATTGATGTAAATCTACATCACCTCGAGAGGTGAGGGACTCAGAGTTCATGCCATACCCCTGACGGGTCTGACGGCACGTTACAGTCACAGTGAGTTAGCCCTATATAGTAGTGATTTCAATGAGAAGTCTGAGAGCAATGATATCGATTGAAAGCGGGCGATAGCCTGACTGCAAAGTGACACGTAGTGTAAATAGAAGTGCGAATGAGGCACTCCAAAAGAGCATGCAACAATAGATCAGCAATGGCGAAAAACTAACCTCACGAAGTACTAGACTCAAAGGGATGTACGGATTCATTTGGAGGGATGAGACCCAGTGGGCTCGAGGTTTAGTACGAAAACTCGTTGTTTACCTGTATCACAGGTATGTTTCCATTCAGACAAACCACAACTTTACGAGGTTGACTGTTGTTTTGATACCACATGGCTACTATGTTATGCGCTTTGTAGTTTTTGATGGAAGCCAAGTTTGCTGGGATAAGTATTGGACTAAGGAACTAGCGCAAACGCAGTGCTATGATAGTATCATATTCATTCCAACAGGAGTGTTGTGAGCAGAAGTCCGCCATTCTGCCAGCCGGTTTGGCAGAACCAGTTGTGTCTGGCAGATGGCAGAATGTTAAAACCACAGGAACAATATTCTCAGCCTGGAGCACGGTGGGAAAGAGTCAGCGCTAAGACGTTGGCCCTTATCCATGTTTCCCACGCTACCATCTCTTCTCAGATATGGAAGTACTAGTCTGTAGTACTAAGCTAAGCATTTGCATTCACACGTACTAACTAAATCAGGCTCCTCTGAGGATACTCGAAGGTCCGGATTTTCAACTTTCAGATGCTGTCACGAGATCATCAATGTTCCGAGGTACGAACGGTGGTGCCCATGCAAAATTGGCTTATAGATCAGC
Source organism: Suillus spraguei (assembly GCA_016800925.1). Taxonomy (NCBI): domain Eukaryota; kingdom Fungi; phylum Basidiomycota; class Agaricomycetes; order Boletales; family Suillaceae; genus Suillus; species Suillus spraguei. Next base: position 85,312 of record JABCPU010000261.1, read on the forward strand.
AGTGACATTGATGCCTGGCTGGGTACACATGCACACTAGGAGCCGATGGAAAATGAGGTATTTTATTTTTAAACATGGTTTATGTTCTAGCTGCAGAGGAGATATTAGTGCACTCGAATGATTGTCGTGGCCCAACTGGTTGCAGTAAGGATTTACGCTATGGGCCATTTTCTTCTCGAAAGTAGGAACCCATAACCATATGGCAATGCCGTTCAAGGAATGTCGTTTTGGCCGAGGGTGCAAAGAACACATGTTGGATCAGAGAGCAGCATTCCATCATGCTGAACGCCTTATTTCCAAGAGTCAAGCTGTGATGCCAAACTTAAGATCTCGAGATCCGAGACTGACTGAATCGTTGGCAGCATGATGCAGATAGAACGTTAACGCGGGAGCCTGCCAATCGACAAAAATGCACAATCGGAAATGCAGAAACCATTGATGAAAACGTGCAAGCTGCGGGACAGTATGAATTTATGTAAAGGGCAAGCGCTCTGATAAGCGAATCAAAACAAAGTCTTCTACTGGTGCCCACGACCACGGTGTGGTAGGCGCTTGAGTAGGTCAGGGTTGGAAGCAGATTTTGAATTTTGGCTAACCTGCAATCTACTGTTAGTTAAGTACTAATTACCGTAAGATTTAAGCCTCACATAAGTTCTGAGTGATACGGAGCTCCAGACTAGCTTGAGAAGTGGCAGGACATAGCCTGAGCGTTAAAATCGAGCACGAACACTTTAAATAGACGACCAGGCCTCATCCATTCAGCAACAGATCTGATCGAAGATTCCAAAGGGTGTTGTGAAATGTCGAAATCGTTTTTTGGATTTTAGTAGGCGTTGCCTGCAGCCCCCAGTCAAGTTGGGCACCGAACAGTCTTCACTCGCATAATCGTAAGATATTTTCTCTACAGGAGTAGAGCGCTAGTAAAAGTATAAATGCCCATCATGAAACTCCAATTCCATCACTGTTACAACGATGCGACTTGTGCTCATAGCCACTTTAGCTCTCTCTCATGCCTTCGTTGTGCTTTCTCAACACGCCGCCGGCAGTTCATGCAAGTTTTCGACTCACTCTTCTACTTGTGAGGAACAAGCTAGGCAATCAGGTAGGAATATTCTACGGTCAAATCCACCTTTACAACTATGCTCAATTGATATATCGCATCAGGCTTGCCCACCGATGGTTGGAGAGTAGTTCACGATGATGGAGGTCAGATGACATGCCGTCGGGTGACTGTTCAAGAACTTGGACTCTGCCGTGGCACTGAATATATTGATGCGGTAAGTTTGTACATATACTTTCGGGGACCGACAAAACTGAGAGTAACTGAGCAGGACACTAAAGACAAGGAATGCTGTCAAGTTGGGAATGGTGTCACGTGGATCAATAGGCCTGAAAATTTAGCCAAGGTATGTGTTCGATGAGTAGATTCCGGTCGATCATCCTCATCGACATTGTGCAACAGTGCTGTGCCAAGGATCACGTATGGACGTTTGATACTGGAGACGGTCCTACACGTGGAGGGTGCTGTCTAGTTGGGTTTTCACATGCATAATGGGAGGTGTATCCCCCATACACTCCCCTCCGAGCTGTCCGCCTGGGACATTTATACAGGATGGCATATGCATCCCAGTTCCGGCGCAGTCAGCCAGCTTCCCGGTTGGGACATGCTGTGCTCCAATTATTGTTTCCCTCCACCCGATTGGGACATACTTGAGCGATGGCCAGCTTGTCCCTTCCCTTCCTTCACGCTGCCCGCCTGGAACGTATATGCACGATGGCATGTGCATCCAAATGCCGAACGACATCTGTCCGACTGGAACCCGCATGCAAGACGGTCAGTGTATCCCATTGCCTCAGATTCATGGCAATGGTCACGTCAATGTCGAACGCCCATGCGCATGCACGAATTATCCGGCCTGTGGACATGGCAGACATCTAGGCATCAGATATGGACATTGCTATATCCTCTCCTCCTTTGATGGTCAACAACTCAGCACCGGACAGGAAAACTCTATATACGTCAAACTTTGCAAATCACCGAATGATTGCTCCCGTGAAAAGGAGGTTGAGACGGGCGAGTCCTTTCACCTCCGAGATCAGCATGGATTTTACACGATCTGAGGTCGACAAGAGGGTGGATCGATAAGGCCCATCATGGCGACCATCTGGGTCTCACCCTTGATGTCAATAGGGCTGGCAGGTTCACGGGCACCCTGGGTTGTGCTGGCGGTGAATGCGGAATTCAACTTCACGGTGGTCCCGTCATCGGTGGAACGGTAAGTCTTCTCCTTTTCAAAGGATTTTTCTGTGCTAAATGATGTTATTTGTCCATCAGTGGGGCGACACGAGAGTCAGAAAAAACTCCGTTTCTCTGAGGTAACATGCGATAATTATTATCAAGTCCCCCTTATCTCCATCTAACCTACGCGAGGCTGAAGATTGGATATTATACGTACATACTTTCATTCTGACTAGGACTTGATGTCCTCTGTTTGGTAACAATCATGCTTGGATTCTCGACTCCACATTTTCTTGTTCGATTAATACTTAATTCATCTTTCACGATAGCTATGTTTATTCGCTATACAGCAAGTAGCAGTTTGATGGACCGTCTTGGTTTCCATATCAATGTGAGATGAGTTGGCAGATGGGCTGTGAAAGAATGTTTATATTCATATTCAGGTTCGTCTGCAAGCGAAATTGAACCAAAGAGAACGATGCAAGTACTCGTGAACTACATTACACAATATTATAGATGTATTGGAGGATGCCAGTCATTTTTCTATCGCTCCTTCTTAGTGGGGTTTTGAATGGCAGAGAGCGCTTTGGCTGGAGCTGGGAGTTTGGTTGCGGACTACCAGCAACTAATTTTATAACGGTATCTGAATCCTCGGCAGAGGTATCTTACATACTCGAGTATTAAGACACGAACAGATAATGCAGTAACGACAGTGACGACCTAATGGGTTGGAGAGGATCGACGAGAATAGTGTGACTGAACATGATGGGCAAATCTATGGATAAGTGTCATTTTTGTTATCTAGCTCGATGAAAATTGTGGATAAAGGAAGCGAAAAAAAGATTTAAATATTAGAGTAATTGGCTTGAAGAAAGGAAGATGGAACGAAAATTTACGTGTACAGAGTGACAAAGAAAACCTAACTCGAGAAATGTCAATGCAGCTGATGCAATCACTGGGTACACCAATGGTTCCATTCAGGACCGCTCTGCATGTCTCGTTGGGGGCCAGTGAAGTGGTCAGGTCCTAGAGTGTGGTGTACGTTCATAACTGGTGCGTTTGACGCAAATGATCCACGAGGGTAACGCCCAGGGTGACCGCGACCTCCATTCTTGAAATTGGACTGATGGTCTCTGCGATGTTGGCGACGAGGAGGTACATTTGTATTGCGCTGCTCAAACATCGGCTGCATGGGTGCACCACCAGAACCTAGAGGAATGTTTGATGGGGCTTGTACATGGTGATTGATGCCAAATGGAGCATGATTCGGCATCCAGCCATGTGGACCCATTATCGGAAAAGGTCCTGGGGTCGACTGCTGAATCCCCGAGGATACTGGGATGCCAGGTGCGAACGGAGGTGGAGCATACGGCCTCCAATTATTAGGAGGTTGAACTGGGAGCGAGGCAGGAGTAGCCTCTGTGGAGGTCGAAGCTTGTTCGCCTTGAACGCCGGACATATATTGATTTAGAGCATCTGGAGGGTAAACAGGAACCAGAATACCCTGATCTCCGTGAATGAACCCTGTAGGTATCAATGGCGCTTGTGTTGCGACAGAGGCCTGTCCCTGGCCTTGCTCTCGCACGGGTGTTCTTGCAGGATACGGATATGGAACGAATGGCTTGAATAGTACGTCAGCGTTGCAGCATGAAGAACTTGAGATTCATTAAACGCACAGCATACATGCCTGGGTGGACGAGCGGAGCGGGTGTTGCCGAAGGTGTTCCACGAGCATCCGCGCCACTCGCCGGCGGAAACGAGTGGCTCATCGGTGGCGGAAGAGGAAATCCAGGGTACGCCCCCATATACTGCATGTGATATGGCGGGAAACCAGTTATCCATCCTTGAGGATGATAGTACCCCATTGTGGGCATGGGATAAGCAATATGCTGAGGAGGGGCAGATGTCACCGACGTTTGTGAAGCGGAAGGGGTAATGGAAGCGGCTTGAGAGGGGACAGTGTCATCCAAATTGACGGTTTGTACGTCGTCCGCAACTAGAGAAGAAGATTGTTGAGATTCAGAGGCAATGTCAAGTTTTTCATCTGACTGCTCGACGTCAGGCATTGAAACCCTAGTAGCTGTCTTGTGGCCGATGTTCAACTCTTGTAGCCTCTCTTCCAGCGCGGTCGCAGATGATTGTTGAACATAAGGATCTACACGAAAATCATCGCTAGAGACAAGGGATGGTTCTGAACTATGGCGAACCATGCTCCCCTCAAGGTTTCGCCCGCGGTTACGATTGGATCTCCAGTTCGTGCGATGCGGAGGGTTCCAGTCACGGAGCTGGACGCGGATTGGGCGCCCGTTAAGGATCCTGTTATGCTTATGGCAGATGTATTAGCCTGGGGACAGTGAGAGTGAAGATATTTGATCGTACCTCTTCACTGACAGCTCGAGCAGGAGAATCCTTTGTTATTAAATGTGACAAATGCAAACGCGGAACGTTTGTTGACTACAAAAAGTAATCGTTACTGAGCGAGGATAACAACAATCAAAGCCCACCTGGCCGGATAACTTTGACATTCTCTATACCGCCATACCTTGAGAACAAGTTACGGACGCGTTCTTCATCCCAGGCGTTCGGGCCATACATCTCCAATCCTCCAACGAAGATGGTAGTAGGATCCAATGGACCTTCGCGCTTTCCATCCCATTGTAGGCCATTCTTCATGACGAACTCAGGTAGGTCCGGACTGAAAGTCACCTAGGTAGCTTCCGGTGGTAGGAGTACGGGGTATCAAAGACCCTGGCGTTTTCGGGGTCATAGGCGAGGTCCCAAACTCAGGAGTGGGGGATGCCTAGTTCAATGCCATAGGATTCGTCCTGGTGAACTGCAACGTCTGAAATACCCGACATGGATGACAAGTGTGTCACAATGCTAGAGTAAATCGTGCTCAGTTGAGATTCACCCTCAAAGGAAACAAAAACTAGCCTCTGGTTTTCGTCAGTAGCTTCCATTCGGTCGCTCCAATACTTTCTCGTTTCTCGTTCATGGACTGCCTCAGGCGGAAGGTGTTTCTTGTCCACACCTAATGGTTTGTGGCTCAAAGATAGAGCTCGAGGACGTTTTGATGCCGTGCCTTTCCTATTCAACGCGCCATTCTGCGAGGGCCAGGTCATATCGCACAATGCAATAGACGTCCGGTTCGAATTACGTGAAATGTTGCCAAGGCTAGCTGACGATGAAATCGGTTGTGTGCCAGCACGATAGGGAACGAGTGAATCTGCTGATGAAAACCGGTTTGGAAATGGAAAATGCGACAGCGCCACATGCGTGGAATCAGCTACTTGAGCTTGCCAATGGTGTTGGCTAGTTTGTACAGGCTGGGCGCCATGGTGTGGCATCGGCTGGCGTGGGTGAGCTGGATGGTGAGCCCAAGTCACGGTTAAGTGAGGGACTCGGCGCAAAGTCTAGCAGTCGCGTCAGCATACGCAGTTAAGTAGCTTTGTAAATGTACCATCAGAGCACAAACACAGTCATCGCGGTGGCACCATTTGATCTCCCAGCACCCTGTCTCCATTCCTGCAGAGCGGGGGGCATCGTGCGGGGGAAGATATTCCTGCAGAACACCTGACTCGAATTCGTGAGGAACAAAATGTTCGATGCCCCCGAAAATGGTTGATATCTTCCTTAGAGTCTAGGTCAAAGTTAGAACCAATAGTCCTGGACAGCTGAGCTACAAGTACTTCGGCAGTATAAAGCAGGGGGTTGAAATACGCCCCGGACTCATCTGCTTCTCGATCGCCGAGAGGCAGAAGGCCTTCGTTCTCCGCTGCGGCACGCGCATCCGAGTTATACAAGACCGACAGGTGCCTGGTGATTTCACTTTCGTCAGAGGGAACGAAGAAAACTGAAGAACAAAAGATACCGGGAGCCCGGGACCCTAGAAATTTTCATCGCCCAAGGCAAGTCAAGATTGACAGGCTTACTATCCTGAAGGTCGCCAGAGCTTGATTTGGTGTCCAACGAAGGCGCAAATTGTCGTGGTGTACTAGAGACCGGATCAGAAGCAGAACTACTGCATATATGCGCGTATTCAAGCGCATATATATACATGTGGGGATGCCTTCACTCACCGGTAGGATATGAGCAGCGTTCTCAGGGCTCGTGCAGGCTCATAGCGTAGGTAACGCCCCATGAATTGTTTAGGGTCTGACGAATGCAAATTTGCGATTAGCATCGCTGCTGTCTCGGCGTCCTGGTGTAGCATTGAAAAACTATCCGGAATATCTAATAACGAAGACAGACCTGACATTGGATGAATGCACAAGTGCCGCCCTTTGAGTCACGAACGACCTTGATGGTCTGTACCTCTGGATGATCAGAAAGGTGATCAGAGAGCATACGAGCTAACTCCAGATGATCGACATTAGTTGGTAGGCTGGGAAAGGTTTATGATAAGCACGCGGGCTATTTTGTATCTAAATAACGAACCTTCCGATGAAAATGCTAGCGTCTTGAACGATCTTGTCTGCAGACTTCTTAGAGTCTTCAGATGCCTCGTTAACGGTCAAGGAGGCGTCTTGAGTGATGACATTAGCATCTTCTGTTGGTGAGAGAGGAGCTGAGAGTAATGTGTCAAAACGAGTACCCCAAGATCGCGCTTGGGCATGCTGCGGCATGTGTATAGAATGAATAGTACTTGTTAGTGATGGTAGAGGTTGTAGATGGAGAGATGGATGAACGAGGTCCAAAACAGAGACACAAACAACCGTGACTCGCGGCGCAGTCTACCTAAACTGCTCTATGATATGTCAAGATACCAACAAAAATTCGTAGCTCCACGGAGTGAAAAAAAAATAAGTCCTTCTTTGATATTCCTTCCCTCCACCGACCGCTGTAGAGCCCAGGTGGGAAACGAAAGATATTCAGATGGAACCAAGAATTCTTCGTGATTGGCTCACATGAAATATTGAATCTGGAGAACCATGTTAAGCTTGGAATAAACGACAATCAATTCACATCTAGATGATTTATTCATTTGATGGATTGCGTGAGGCATCGCCCCGAGCTCGGTGAGGGTATTCGCGACGCCTAGTTAAGACGACGCAAGCTCCAACTCAAGGGATGCATTCATCAGATCAGCGACCGGAACAGTGCGAGGACAAGATCTGTCATGTTCATACACAAATGAGAGCTCGTGGACCATCTGTCTCAGCTTGGAAGCTTACCCCAGGTAGCTCAAAAAGTGCTGCTGCGTAGTGTAAATTTTGTAGTACCTGCAACGTACATCAATAACTATTATAACGCAAGCAGAGGCCGCACAGGTAAGATACATCGACGGATGCCCCGGACCGTCAGCTGTTGGCCCATCTATTAGAATTTTCGCAATTGAATCAATCAAGATAAGCGCACCATTCCAGGTTCAAGAATTCGAAGAAATAGTGATAAGATACGAGGGAAGCATCCGGTGTTTCATTGATTAACACCAGATGCACAATATTAGGCATTGTGCTATGGGATATGAGTCCGACGTTGCTATTCTCCTCGGTGTAGACAACCTGATGACTGGCATTGATTAAGGAAAACTCAGTAGCAGAACTCAATGGGATTCCACGAATGCAACATGTCGCTCTGATCAAATGCAAATGGCAAAATGACGTTTTACAAAGTTTCGACGAACGAAGGTTTGGAAGAAAGAAGTCGCTAATTATGTAAGCCTGTCCTGCTTCCATGCATTCGTCCAGAAATTTGTGTCCTTCATCTTGCATCTCAGGATCGACCGACCTGCTTCCTTAACCACCTTAGACCCAGTTCAGGATGTCCGACGATGGATATGGCGGCGGCGGCGGCGGCGATGACTATGACTACGACGGTCCTAGGTATGTTTTGATCCCAATGTCATTGACAAGGATCTTCTGACATATCATTCTACTAGTTTCAACGACGGTGCCTTTGTGCGTACCTGGCGAATCATACTGTGATCAAACTTTTGACACCGCGTGTTGTTTAGGATGAAGGCTATGATCTCCTCGCACAAGAACAGGAGGGTGAACAGGCAGAAGGGGAGGAGGCAAATGGTGAAGTCTCGCACGTCAATGGTATCAATGGAGCAGACCATGACCAAGAGATGATAAATGGAGAGGAGGGTGCACAAGCTCAGCTAGCCCCGTCAAACGTAGGCATTCAAGGCGAGAGACAGGCGAACAAAATCAGAGTAACAACACCCTACTTGACCAAGTATGAACGAGCACGAATATTGGGGACGAGAGCGCTTCAGATTAGGTGAGAGATTTTTGCATCTTGCTTGCATTTGATCTTTTACAAGCATGCCATCACAAGCATGAACGCCCCAGTACTTGTTCCCTTGGATGGCGAGACAGATGCCCTGCAAATCGCAATTAAGGAGCTCTCGCAACGAAAAATCCCTCTTATCATCCGGCGCTATCTACCCGATGGAAGTTTCGAGGATTGGAGTGTCTCTGAGCTAATTAGCGAATGACACATCGTCTTGTTGAATCCTCTTCCCGCAGTTTTACCGGGCTCTCGCTTCGGTTGTTATCTTGCCCTGTTTGATTTAAACTATCTTTGCGATATGCAAATACTACTGGAAGAATATCGACAACGCAAAGGTATACCTACAATAATTTACAGCAAGCTATGAAATACTAGGTCTCTTCCCGATCTCCACCCACACCTCTACCCTTGATTTGGCAGTATTTTGAAACCGGGGTTTGCACTCCTTGGAGACGACTGATGCGCGTGTTCGGCGTACCTTTACTTTCGGAATTGGCAGTTCGCCCATCACCAGATCATCTCCCGCATTCTTGATTGCATTTGTCGCATCTGCAAACAATACACACTTATCCGACATGTCCAACCTATCCATTCCTTCCGCGATTTTGGCGATATCTCGTCTCTTGCGCGGACTTGACTCCACGTCTGAGTAGTGTGACGTAGACTGTCGCCGTTTGCTTGGCGATGACGGAACGCTGACGGTTTTTTTTTGATGGTGAAGCTGGCCGTGAGGAAAATGGATCATCCAGTGGCACATTCTCGACATTCAGATTCCACTTCACTGCAACTATCGAATTAGAATGAAAACGCACAGAAAGAGGCCAAGTCCACCCTTACCTTTGCTCTTCGTCTTGGTAGCCGCCTCTTTGACGACTTTGAACCCACTGGACTCTTCAGTGTGATCGAGCGTCTGTTGTATCTCCCAATCTGATGGTCGCATCTTTTTCCAGTCTTCCAAGACTTTGTCGACCCATACATCGGTCTCCCCCGCGACATGGTAATCGATAATATCAGACCATTCGCTGCCAGGTGGTGTCTTGTTCACGAAAACGACTTTTCCCTGCCAACTCTTTTGCGCTTTGGGAGTGCCACTAGGCGTAGTTCCAGTCCCAGTGGCGTGTACGACCTTCGCAAAGTCTTTAACGAGCTTTTTGAGACCGTGAACCTTTAGCGAAGTACCCATGATAATGAGCATATCGGGTTTGCGAGCGATGTCCATCGTTTGTATCGTGCCTATATCATCCCCAAGAGGATGCGGTTCATCGTAGAGTACGATAGCTGGACGAAGAGTCCCGATTTTGAGAGCACGTGCAGACGAGCAACTCGTGCTTCCGCTACCAGACACTTAGCTAAGTGCAAAAATGAACATGAGACCTGACTTACATCGCAAGGTGCATTCTGGGCAGTTCGGGGCCTTGCCATTCTCGAACGCGTGCAAATGCTCTTCGGTGCAAGGCATCTCGGCCGAGCAGAAATTACACCGCACTCGGTGGATGTCGCCGTGCAGCTGGACGTTCCTTACTTCCTTTACTTTAAGCTTTGACTTCTTCTTCCCACTTAT
>JABCPU010000262.1:0-95138 GCA_016800925.1 Suillus spraguei
GTAATTGGTGCCTGTGCGACACACTGTGATTATTGCAATTGTAAGCATTATGTATCCCTTAAGTTACCGTGAATCTGAACAAATAAAAATTAGAAATGTGTTGTCATACTGAGCATATTGATGCAAAGCACGAACCAAAGGTCAAATGCCCTGCAAAGCATACTCGGAATCTTCTCACAGTCAACGCATACCCTCAGAAAGTCATTGACACCCTTGCATGCATTGGAATATCAATATCTACAGATTCTATCCATGCTGCTATTTGTTCACTGTCAGCTGAATGACAGAATAATCTTCAAACCATTGGAAAATCCCTCCTTGCCTCATATGCCTATGATAACTTCGACGTAGACCTAAAATCTCAAGTTCCTCAGTCTGAAAAGTCAAATGAAACACTAAAGCACCTTACCTCCAGTTTTCTATTTCCATTGGAGCATGGGGTCACCACAGATGACTTAAAATGCTCAGAGGAGTTGTGGAGACAGTCGATGCTGAACCCATATGCACAGCTATCCATGCTACTGCCCAAAAGATCGTGAAAGGATCTTTTGCATATCCACCCAGAATTACAGGATGAATCTGCACCACAACTCTCCCGATGTGATCGGTTCAATGCACAAATGTTCCTGTCAGACTTGTGTGAACACAGGCCACAATACTTTCATCAGTTTTGGTCTCAAATCCTTGAACCAGAAGTTGTTGAGGATATACCATTACCATTAATTAAGACACAGATCACAGCTGCATGTGCCATGGACATCAATAATTCAACTGTCAGTGGTAATATTCATGCAGTTGTAGACCTACTAGCACAGGGTGGCATCTATGATCCTGATGCAGACATCCTTGACAATCCCAACATCTCGGAGTATGTCATCCTTGTTCACAGTGACCTTGGAACAGGAGAACGCCTGCAGTCAGCACAACTTTGATGGTCATTGGAGGTGACCCCATGGAATTGATTCCAGCACATTGTCTTCATCCCTGGATTGTTCCACTTGAAGATGGCATGTGCTGATTCCATTTGGTGAACCTTCCTACAGCCATTGGTGGTTCAAGAGGATGAAACAAGTTTAATGTGCGACATAACACAACTTCGACCTAAGGAGATGGGAATGTACTGCTTGAAGCCGGGTTTTTGGTGAATGCACCAACTGATAGGTCATGCTGGCATATGTTGCCAGCTTGACTGTTGGCAAGTCCACATAGGGACTATGGATCCAGGTTACACAAGTCTTGAGGTATTTGCAGCCTCCGAACCAACTCTCAATGAGTTAAAGACCATTGCAAACAAGATAGCATTAAAATATGTTGCAAATTACAAGCTGCTACAGATGTGCCGTAAGCCCTGGGAACAACGTGATATGCAACACAAAAATGCACTCCTGCTCAACAAATATTTCCTTCTCTACAAGGAATTATCTTACTCAATGAACCATGGGGATATTTGGCATGTAGAGACATCTATTGTTGTGTGGATTCCAATCTTTAAGGCAACAGGGAAACATAAGTATGCAATGCATATGACAAATTTCTTGGTCAATATGCACTTTGTTTTTCCTGCCGGCCTCAGGCATGCTGTGCATTAACACATCCTTGTCAACCCACATGGAAAGGCAATGAAGTGGCGAGCAGTTGATTGGTGTGTTGAACTGAACAACCTTTTTACAAAGGTGAAGAATGGCAGAGAGGGGTCAAACTGCATGGTACAATGAATATTCCTTGAATCTCCCCTAGTTGAGGCCTATCGAAACACTCAAGTCATGATCCAAAAAAATTTCCTACATGCCCACCTTACTACCAGTCATGTGCCAACAAATATGGTGAAGACTTTTGAAGGTGTTAAGACTGTACTCAAGGGTAGAGAGATCCGAAGGGCTTTGGCCTCAGTTCGTACACTGTGCCCCTTTCTCGAGTAATGCCCTTTATTTCAGGGAGGAGTTATTCGTCCGAAGACCCGGAAGGGGTTGCGTGACGGATCCGGGTGTCCGAAGGTGTCGGATATAATACGCCCGAAGGTAATTTGGAACAGGAGAGGAAAGAGATTAAGGCTAGTTTCGGAACGAGTTCCTAACTAGAAACTAACAAAGATGGACTATCCGAAGATAGAGTCGGAGGTATGGACTATAGGAGTCAATCCTAAGTCTCGGAAGGTGACTTAAAGCGGAGAGTGGCTTAAGTCCGGAGGAGGCAGAATGAGTAGAATCTAAGATGATATTCGAACTAAGGTTCTACGGAGATCTACAAGTGGTTTATATACAGTAAGTATCTAAGACGGATAATCAGCAAGTCCGGGACCGAGGGCTATGTACGAAGTGTAACGGAAGTCTATTAGTTATTGCACAGCGGATCAGTAAGCATGAATCGGAAATGAACACAGGAAACGGATCAGTAACACAGGACGGAAATATAAACAGCCGGAGTACCGGTAGTAGGAGAAATGACGAAAGGAGATAGACGCAGATGTTCACCAGGGAGTTAAGGTGCGAGAAGTGAGTACATTCGGATGGGTGGTCCGGACAGGATCTGTGGACCGGATGGATATGGAAACGATCGGATCTGGACGGATATGATCAGATCTGAGATTAGAAGTATGGTATATGACAGAAGGGCTATGTATGAAGATGGTAGCGCAATCCCCCCATACTGTGGTCCTAGGTTAAAAAAACATGTTGTGAAATCCCTGATCTCATTGAAAAAGTGAGGGATATGATGGAAAAAGCAGCTCATGGTGAGGGTGATGAGGCACCTAACATAGAAATGGATGACAGAGAAGAGAGTGTGGAAATCGAGGACATGTTAATAGAGATATGGTATGAGTATGCAAGTGCATAAGATAATTATACTACTAAGCTGCACGAGTGTCTTGAGCAATGTTCTCCTTGTGCCCAATAGTATTACCATCACAAACAGCTGCTTGAATCTTCACTATGGCATGTAATTAATTGCATGACACCTTGCACTTGAGAAATAATCGACTTACATTTTGGGTCGTCACCAATAATAATGAAGCATAAGTCACAGGCATGCGGGTATGCTTCCTGCCCAATACCTTCCATTTCTTTGTTGGGCTCACTCAGTGCAACATCAATTCAGATCCATTGTTGCTCATCATGGGGAAGAACAAGGCAACTTTTATGCTCTGCCTTCTCCAGTAGCAGTGAGTAGATAAAAAATCCATTGAGGATGTCAGTGTCATGCATTCAAAGGGTATACTGCCATGAAAATTCCTTGTCAAAAGCTTGTGGAAGTGTAGCATCAAAAGCATGTCTATTGTTCAATATGTAGGTATGCTGTTGAGCAAGTGCGTAGTTGTACACATGAGCACAGTTCATACTAGACATCCTGGAACAAAAGGTTATTGTTATTGTCATCTGAGAAAGGCAAGAATTTGCCACATACCATCCGAAGACTTCTATTGCTGCAAAAACTTCCAACAATGCAGCTTCAATATAGAAATGCCTCGCAGCCTGAATGACACTGGGAATGCCAGCATAGTACATGCGTGTTGAGTCGGCATTGTTAGTCCGATAGTTGTGGTAATATCTGGTATAACATTCTGAATGAAATGGTCAGTAGGCATTACTGGAAAATAAAGAACATTCTCTTGTTGTGTGTTCTTGTCCAGCATTCAAGTTCTTTGAAAATGCATGATTTGGGAGAATAATACATGCAAGCTTTGTCATCTCCAGGTATCACAACTGTACCACTCATATTGTATCAGCTTCGTCATCTCAGGTATCTTATCTCTTGCGATAAGAGGCTAACGAGGGCAGGAGAAACGGTGACAGTGGAGAAGGCAGGCATAGGCGAGGTATGGTGTGACGAGGGCAAGCCAGATGAGGTAGTGGAGAACAAGTGTGGGGGCCTTGTCAAGACAAGAGTAGATGGCAACACATAGGAGGAAAAATGATAGTAGGAGCGCAAGAAGGTGTTCTTGTAACAAGGCCCTGGTTGTCTTGATTGGGGTAGAGTACCTGTCAATTTAAATAGTTAGTGTTAATATTGAATGAGTCAAAAGGATGATGTACGGCAGTAGCATAATATGCTGAGTGACAAGATTTCAAATTCAGGCGCTTGTTAGGAGGACAGACCCATGTGGTGATAGTAACTGTTGTTGGGTGGAACCACATATGAGAGAGGGATGCAATTCCACCATCTTTTGAGCATGTCAAGTCCTTGATCTGAACCCCTCTCTGGTGAAGCTCCTTCTCCACACCCCACTCATACATTGGGGGGATGTGTGACTGGCTTTTAATGATGCTGATGTGGGTGGTGGCCAAGATGTTCTCATTCCAGTCACCGTAGGTCTGCAGCCTGCCGACAGCACTTTCAGAGGTTTCAGAAACAGACACCTCAAATGGCCAGTATGGAAGGATATTGGCATCATGTGTGCAAAACATCAGTACCAAGTCTGGAATCCCAAGCTGGTAGCTTTCTTTGTTCAACCTTCATAAAAATTGTTGGAGGACTCTTGACATTCCCTGGAGATGGCCCTCTGAATGATCCAGAAATTTTTGGCTGAGGTTGCCAGCTGTTGCACTGTAACAAACGGATGGGAGGCATGGTTTTCAAAAGGTAACACTTTATTAGAGTGACACCTTATATGCGAATACTGTGGCATAAACCAGCATCCAACTTTTAACTGGGTTTCCCACTGTAAAATATGGGTAGTATGAGCCTACACAAGCAAAATTTTACCAAGTCTAACATTTCCTAATTGAATGAAAAATTCACGCCAGTGCCATCATTTATGCAAAGAGCTGTAACTAAGTAGAACTTGTCTAATTAAAAAGGTGGTAAAAATGGTAAGGCTTGATCATCAGGTCTCATAAAAGAATAATCTATGTGAGAGGTATCATTTAACCAAGTGCTAAACAGATCAATCTGGGGATAACTTGTAGAATCTAATGGAAGTTCAGAATTGGTGGTAGCTGCGGTATCATGATGCATATCATCTATGTTCTGGAATAGTAATGCAAGAGCGTCACTCATCTCACCGGTTAAGTCAGTAGGGAGTTGCAATCCAGTATCAGTGGCAGATGTGTCCACTGGTAGTAAACTCGGAGGCAGTGTATGGTATGACCTGAAGGACAAGGATTAGCCAACCATCGAAGTAGTATATCAGATTACACTCACATTTCACATCCGAGTTTGAGATGCTACCCAGGCCATTACTACCAGTAAGAGACACAGCATTAGCTTTGATTTCAGCCAAGAGAGTATTCCACTGGCCAGCAGGACTATATCCTGCATTGATGGCACGTTCCACCTTATTGCCTGAATTCTTGATAGCTGCCCAATAAGTGGCATGATGCTTATAGAATGTCGCCTTAGTATAGGTGCAATTTGGAAAGGTAGTAGCGAAGAGGGCCTGGATCATCTGGTCATCCGATAAATCAACAAAGAGCTGAATCTGGGGAACCATATCACATGCATACTTCCAAGGAAATCGTGCTTGGGCACCCAGAGGGACAGTAGCAAAGGCATTGGATTGGATGATAGCTGGTGCAGGCACTAATACAGGTGATGTGTCCGAGTCACCAGCAGTGAGTGACAGAGGTGATGTCATGGTTGGACTAGGTGATTTAGTAAGTGGTAAGGGAGTGGGCAACTGCAGAGAGATGAGAATGGGGCTCGCAGGGTTGTTACTACTGGCATTCCTCTGCCGCTTCAATGGTGAGGTGATCCCATCCAATCATGAGAGATGCATACCCATGGCACTAAAGGATCATTTTGACAGAGACTGGACAGCCACAGGGGTGCAACTAAGAGATAAGACCCTCTCAGCGAATCCGAGTAGCTTATTATTGTCAGTGAGATCGATAGAACGCAGGAGGATGGTTGAATTGGGGGGACTGAGAAGTGGGGTCTTGATATCTTGCTCCATCCAGGCATGCTGATCACTGCAATATACTGCAATATAGTCTCTGAGGTCGAATCTCATCAATAGCAGATGGTCTCCTGGCATGAACTTTCCAGGTGTGGTGCATGTAAGCCTCACCAGGTGGGGAGGGTCTTTGTTCTAGCATTATTCAAGTTGACTAGTCAGTACCAAGGAAACCATATAATAAATATAAAAGACTGTACCTTCAAGCAGAGGACTACATCAATCATATTGCGGATCATGATACTCAGACTTTGGTCAGCTTGAAAGTGTTGTTCAGCCACCAATGTCTGCTGGTGGCTAAGAACATAGTTCCATGTGCAGTTGGCATCTAACAGCCGGGCATAAACTCGTGAAGCAGCTGGGAGCAACTGAGTAGTAGTAACTGGAGGGTGGTCAAGCTGAGTAGACGTGGGGTCAATGGTGGAAAGTGGTGGTATGATATGCTGTTGAGCAGCAACTGGAGAAGATATGGATGTGACTCAGTGGACCTTACACCCTCCCACCACCTCACAACACTGCTTGCAGTAGCATTGTGTACAGTTCCTGTTGGCCTTCCATGGCTGAGTACCCTGCTTCAAGTTGCAGCAGTCAGCTTTAGTACACAGGACCATATCAGTCATACCACGTCAGTGAGACAACCTAGTAAGAAAAGTCACTGTGAACATACAAATTTTATACTGAGATGGCAATCAATATCGGGACTTGTCCTGTATATTGTGCACATTGAATTACTAATAGTCTAACTTGTAGCAGGTGTAGGTCCAAGTGACATAGTGGGGGGGTGGGGGGGCAGATGGCAAAAACATTGCCTTTCCGTTGCGATATATATGCCAGACGCAGCTCCAGGCAATGATCACAGCCGAGCAACAGTGAACTCCGCTGAAGTTGTTTGGTCTAGTGTTGCCGTCGAAGTGAAGTGACTTCGAGGTAACTTCACTTCACTTCGAAAATGTGAGACTTCAGTTAACTTCGTTGTTCCGAAGTCAGTCAAAGTGCCACTTCGTCCACTTCGAGAGGTGAATCGAAGTTACCATGCATATTACTTCTATGTCTGAAGCCCTTTATCCGCCTCCCATATTTATCACATCAGGAAATTCACACATTCCTTAACATGCTTAATCAGCTTAACTCACTTATCTCAAAACTTGTTTGCTCTCTCTCACATCATTCACCTGGCATATCTTATATTTTTTGAGTGCGAAATACAATAAAACATGTATATTAATATATCTCAACTTTTTTTTTCTGAATTCATTCACATTGAAATTTTGGACAAGTAGATTCAATTTCACCAAGGCAGTTAAGTGTAAATAAGTCCGCATAAGGGCACGTCAAGGAATGTGTGAATTTCCTGATGCATATATTTCAGTGTTTTAACAATAAAACACCACTGTACATCCTAAGTACATTCAATATAGGCTTTTCGCACATTTTCTCGAACATTCGCCAAGTCAGTTTCATGATTGAATTGAAATCTGTGAGAAAAGGTACCCTGAAAGTTCACTCTCACAGATAGCTGCACAAAACATTGTTGTCCATTTCAAAACAAAATTTCCACTACTCATTGGGCGGCCTCACTCCAAGAGCAAGTTTTCTTCCAAGTAGTCGGTCACAGTTTCCTCCAGGCTTGCCTGCAGCACTGCGTATCCCAAGGCTCACAAACTCTGGCTCATCAGTTTCACGATTAGTAACACCAAACAGGAGGTACATCCACTATTTTGCAATAAATGAAAATAATATTTTGTAGCAAAAAGAACATATATTCTCGTTGCTTTTGCTTCATCTGTCCCTTCTGAACGAGTTTTCTCATCCAGCAAAGAGACATGCGCAGGCGTGCTAACCTCTTCACCAAACGTTCTCGAAGTTTTACATATACTTAAGTTCTCTTACAAGCAAGACCAGTTGAATTGCACGTCCCATCAGGTCCCATCTTGTTGCAGAAGTAGGTTATACTATTTCAAGGCCAGTATGTAAGAATGCCATAGACGAACTCATGGTAACGGGCAAGCCTGACGAAGTTACTTAGCTGCTCGCAAATGAAAATGAGAACTAATCCTCGTCCGGGTCTTGGATTATGCTGTAACCAGCTCTGAGCTAGATTACTAATATATTCTCAGACTTGTCTGTGACTTCGCGAAGTGTAACGAACTGCACTTCGAATAACTTCACTGACATCGAAGTCTACCGAAGTGTCTCAAATTTACACTTCGATTCGCTTCAGTTCGCTTCGCAGCAACACTAGTTTGGTCGATCCACTGGAACCGAGTTGAGTCTACGTAAGTCTACGAATTGTCTATGAATTGTCTATGGATTCGGCTCACTTTCCACGAAAAGAATTAGTAATGCTCCCGGATTTTCTATACATAATCTATGGTAGAGTCTACCCGCGTACTCTCAAAGTTCTGACTATGACATACATGGAATTGACGAGAGTGCAACGCCCTTATATCTCCCCAAGCCATTCCCGAGCGTCATTCTTGCCATGGCTTTTGCATTGCCAATCTCGCTGGATACAGCTACTATAATATCGACAGCACTGAAGTGCATTTTATATGGTGAGTAATTCAATCAGTTCGTCCATCTGGTGACCACATGGCTAGCATTTTTCAGGCTTTTCGGTCCTCATGTTTATTGGCACCATGTGGGCACTGACATACAAACGTACCGTGCGAGATATCAGTCGCCCAATTACTGCTGCAGCCGTCCTGCTATTGATATTGAGTACTACAGTTAGCTCCTCGCTTCCTTCAGTAAATGCAATCTGCTGAAACATTTCTCCAAGCACATAATCTTGGGCATTGTTTGGACCGAATATGGTCTGGTAACTTATCGCGACACGTACTAAGGTGGGCCAGCGGCATACTTTGCAGACGTTTCTCAAACAATATATGTGGTCAAAAATTCGATATACATTCTACAAACTCTGCTTGGCGATGCGGTGGCAGTAAGCTCAGCTTTTTATCTGCGAGTTTACATTTGCTATAAAAATACCTTTCTGGTGGCAGATTTATCGTTGTTACGTCGTTTGGCAAGCTGCCTGGGTCATCATCCTACCAAGCATATTGTGGTGCGATGTTGCAGGTTAGGTTACCGTAATTCAGGGTGTCACATTCTCTGATATTTTCTTGAAGTCACTGGTGCTCTTGCGGTCTACAATGATTCGCGAACCAGCAGCACCGGAGTCAGCTCCACCGAAGTGGTCATGGAGTGCATGGGAGCATTCTGTGGCTTGACACTTGCAGCAAATTTGTCGAGTTCGGGTAAGCACGCTTTTGCCTGACCACGGTTAAACCATGGTGTCATATTGTTAAAATTTCCAGGATTACTTGCGTATCGGATCTGGAAAATCGAGCGGAATGCTTCTGCCTCTCGCACTACAAAGGTCATGACCACGAGTATAACACGGGTAATAATGAATTCTGCTGTTTTGTACACCGTAGTGCTCCTCTCTACACTAGCTGGATCCCTCTGCTCGGGTAGTGGACCTTTTATTTTGATAGACATGGTAATTACATCAACAACGCACATTATAAAAATAACTGACTTTTGATCAATTAGCTCACGCCGACCATCTCAATTACCTTCTACATGGTAATAATTCGGATCGCAATTGGTAACAAGACTCACAGTCAGATCTTGACTAGTCTGACTGCTCGAAGTAGGGCGACCAGTGAGACAGTACGAGGAAGTGTTTCGCAGTATTCTATGAAACCTCTGCAAGTTCACGTATCCCGGTCCACGCACAGCGATGGTGCCCCGGTGTACGGGATTTGGAACAAGAATGAATCACCGAGACACAAAGAGTTTTTGGAGGGGATATCTCCAAGCTTGGATGCATCATCAAGCTAAACTCAAAAATTGTTGGAATAGTATTAGGTGATGACCTTCGGTCTGTCTGAATGTTCCAGCGAATAAGAATTACTGATACGATATTTGAATTGAATATGTCTTTCGATAGTTACTATACGCCGTTCACCTTTGAACGTGGGAGTCGGGGGACCTACTGTACTCTCGGAATCCCGAACTGTGTTAGTGTAGTACCCTCCCCGTGACGACCTTACAACCGGCCACTTTCATGGATATTAACCAAGTCACACGCGAAACAAGCTTGTTACACGATTGTTTCACCTGCCAAACATTACACGTGTTGGGACGTTGAAGTAGCAACAGAAGAGTTCTCAATCGTTCCAACTCAAAGTGAGGTTTTCATTAGCTTCAATATGACGAAGGTCCTCAGTCTTCTTTCTCTAGTCCTCGTCATACTCGCAATCCTCGCAGGGCGAGCCGAGAACGCACAAGTTGTTCTTGGTAGGACTGGTCATGTTCAAAGTGGTCCCTTCCATATGCGGGATGCCGTAGAAGGCACCATCGACAGGGCCGAGGATAAAGTCCAGTGGATTGAAGACGGGAAGCAATTCATCAAGAAACACGGTCTAACCTGTAAGTCCATATCCAATTGATCCGGTTTACCCTCACAGAAATAAACACCAGACGAGCTGGTTCAACACCCTCGATTTGTGGACCACAACCTCAGGGTTACGGAGCCCAAACTATGCGACACTTCGGTGCAACAGTACTCCGGCTACCTCGATATCACCGATGACAAGCATCTGTTCTTCTGGTTGGTGATGCCATATTTTGCTTCTGTTATGCTGAATTATAATTTTTGTTTGGTCTTAGGTTCTTTGAGTCGCGTAGCTCTCCGGAATATGCGCCCCTTGTGTTGTGGCTTAACGGTGGCCCGGGATGTAGCTCGTCTGTTGGCCTTTTGTTCAAGGTTGGACCTTGTAGTATTGCTGATGAGGGCGCTGGCACGACGTTTAACTCGCATAGCTGGAATGCCCATGCGAACATCATCTTCCTTGATCAGCCTGTTGATGTTGGGTATTCGTACTCTGATGATGATGGCAGTGCCGTCGACTCTAGCCCTGTTGCTGGGAAGGATGTATATGCTTTCATGCAACTCTTCCTCAACCGCTTCCCAAAATACGCCACTCAACCTTTCCATATCGCTACAAAGAGTTATGGCGGTACCTATGGTCCGAACATTGCGAACGTCATCTACACCCAGAATCAACAGCTTAGTCTTTCGCCTGACGCTGATATCGTAAAGATCAACCTTGCCTCTATCATGTTTAGGCAATGGGATGACCGAAAACTACGTTCAAATGGCATCGATACCTGATTATCTCTGCCAAGGACCATACCCGATCAATGACCCCGATGGCACACAATGGGCTGACTTGAGGACCAGAGTGCTGCGTTGTCAAAACATGATCAAAGTTTGTCGCGGATTAAACACTCGTTTGACCTGCGGAAATGCTGCGTGCTATTGCTACCAGCTTTATGATCCCATCTATGGTATGTTCCACTGTCACGAAATCTAATCGCACCTGAACTCGCCCTTCAGAAACCGGTCTCAACCCTTTTGATGTGCGTGTCACATGCAACCGTGAGATAGACGGCCCTCTATGCTACCGTCAGATAGTTTGGGTCGAGACTTACTTGAACAATCCTGAAGTCAAAGCTGCTCTTGGTGTGAATCTGCAGCGCAGATTCGAGTCCTGCAACATGGCTGTCAATCAGGCGTTCATGCTTCAGGGTGATTCTATGCACGATACGCCACTGTTACTGACGGATATGGTTAACAGTGGTGTCAGGCTGCTGATCTACGCTGGTAACACGGGTGAGGCTAAACCTTTTTATCGTACCAGCGCATTTCTAACGCCATTCTTAGATGCGGTGTGCAATTACATGGTACGTGTGTCATCCTTTGGGTTTGTTTGTCACGAGCTCAGGTATATTTCAGGGCAACGAACGTTGGGTGGAACAACTGAACAGTATCTTCTTTGACGAGTTCTCTACGGCCAGCACTGAGCAGTGGATAACGATGAGTTCTGGAAAGGTCGCGGGGACCGTCCGATCTGCCGGTAGATTTGGCGGTGGAAATGTCGTTTTTGTGACTGTTCACGAATCTGGGTAAGGAAATCTATACCTTCTCTTGTGTTTTAATGATTAACTACTGTTCAGGCACATGGTTGGTCACGACCAACCTGAGGCCGCCTTGGTGAGTGACGGATACCAAGTATCCAGGTTCATTTGCTCATATGTACACAGGACATGATGATGAGGTGGATCATGGATCTCCCGCTCACGTCACCTGATGCGCCTTGTAATATTATATCGTAGCGGCGGCGAACGCCAGTCCCCGACTCCTTGGTGTGGGAAAAGCCATTATTATGTCCACATGATACAGCGTGAAAAACTTCAAGCTTGCAACATTTTCAGAATTCATTAGGTTTCTGCGTAAAGTACAATTGACTCAAACTCGATAATTCCCACGAAAATACGAAACCTTGCTTTCCATTCGCTCCCGCCAAGTTCAGTAATCCGTCACCTGCATGGCGAGGCCGTCCTTCAAGGGGAACTCCTCCTCCTCCTCCTCCTCCTCCTCCTCTTCTTCTCCTTCTGACAATCCATCGTTACAGGCCTTCTTGGTGGCGGAAGGACCTTCGTCGTAGTCGGTTGCTTTACGTTTCCCTTTCAAATCGGTCCAGTAGTTGGCGGAATTCGCCGCCGTAATGGATACGTCGGGCAACACCCTCATACTTTTGAGTATGACTTGGTACCTCCTGGATCCGTTCTTGTCTTCCGGCTGGGCGTTGTCTCTCCTGTTGGGCGCGATGGTCCAGCTGGCCGTCCTCCGTGAGTAGCCAAGTCAGCTATCTGAATCAGACACTTACAGCTTCAGTTGGCATTCGACCAACACCACGTTGCTGGTGGCTAGTTTGGTATTGTACTCGTGAGGGCGAATGAAATTCCCGTCCCCGTCCCGGACATTCGGAGCGACAACGGTAGCCTCCCGAAGGTTGTATTGGGTGATCAAGGAGGCATAGCGCCCGAGAGGATCCGGCAGCTCCAAAAGAGGAGGGTGTTCTGTTTCAGTATCAGGCTCGCATTTCATTTGCTCTTTCGACAGCTAACATACCTTGCACTGCAGCCGTGCAGGATTGACCACCTCCGGACGGGGCTCTGGCCATTGCCACCGCTCTCGCCTTTGCTGGCGTTATTCAGTGTCATCAGTGCGTTTCTTTCCTTCTGAACGCCAGTCACTTACATGGGCTTTGCATAGAGTCGCTCTTTCCTATGTTGCACCGCCTCAAGCGAGGTACCGATGCGCGCCTGGCATGTGTTATATTCCCAATTAGGGTGTCGGTGGTGAGCACAACGGAGAAACGTTCCTTTTCTCCAGCACCGTAACTGTGCCAGAATGGATTGTCTCTGGGGTACAGACTTGGGGCTAGCACTAAGTCTGAGGTCAGCAAACTCATCAAGTACTGTACAGTCCACGTTCACGCATGCGCGTTCCTGGCATCTTGAGCCTCGCCGTGCAGGACGTTCAACATGTCCATCGCAGAGGAGCTGCACTTGATGGCCTCCTCTGGGAATATGTCATGCGCATGAATGTCCAAGGGTCGAATCTCGAACTGCGCCCGCATCTTCTTCAAGGTGGGAAGGTCCTATGACGCTCCAAATGCCACTTTAATAAAGTGCGCGATACAACATCAAGTGCGCGATACACAACACCGAGTGCGCGATACACAACGTCAAGTGCGCGACACACCAGCTACTAGCTACTTTATAATATATAACATGGTCCTCCAGCAGTCTAGGTTGAATCTGGTTCATCTCTCTGTTGAGTTTCTCGAAGTGTTCGACAGCCTCCTAAGGTTGAAGATTTCGTCCGTTCAACAAAAATCTGATATCCATTCCGTTCCACCACAGCTGCTTCCGATCATCCTCATATATCTTTTCGTGTAACTTCCTGCATGCACAATAAATGGGACTTCCCATGCAATGGCCCAATGGTGCACATCGAGAAGTCCCTTGACTTGAACATTGTGTTTCACACCACAGACCTAACATCATGACATTCCTCGTCAGAGATATCATTGATGCGGCAATAATTCCTTGATATTGTACGTCAGTGCGAGCGAGAGAAGTTGTATTGGTTCGAGTGAGTTACTGCTGGAGATGGCGAACAGCATAGACATGTGCATCTTTGCAAAGATAAATGTTACTAAGCTCCAGTAGTTGAACCATAGCAATGTTGTTGAGTATTGAACATCAGGCCTTCAGGCCTCCATCGGTATGATATTGTAACATGGTCAGACCGCCGCCCGCATAACCGTTACACCAAAAGGTGAAATACTGAAAGCTTAGGGTTTGCAGGAGGTCGGGCGTTCCAACCCGCTCCGGGTCAAATTCCAAGGTTCGCCCTTGGGGTGACCATATGTACTCTCCCATTTCGGATAGATTCCCACGCCAAACCACAGTGCCTTAGCGATTGGGAGCAGGACTGGTGGGGGGACAAAAAGATCTGATAACGTGGGAGGGTGTAAGCACGCTGGCTTACCTGAGTTCCCATAATCAGTACACGAGTCCACCACCCGTTGTGCCTTCGGCACAGGAAGCAAAAGGAGTGCTTCGCACTCCTTTTGCTCCCTGGCCTTGGCTTCATCCTAATAATTCTGTTTGCCCAAGGCACAGGAAGGCAAAAGAGTGCTTTGCACTCTGTTTGCCCAAGGCACAGGAAGGCAAAAAGAGTGCTTTGCACTCTATTTGCCTTCCTGGCCTTGGCTTCATCCTAATAATTATCTTCAATAATGATAATAGGTTTTGAAATAAATTATAACTTTGACCAATATTTTGACAGAAGTAAAAGTACCACATCACCATCTTTGTGAGTTTATATTGCCCATCTCATCCTCATGTCATTGCATTTGATTTTGATTTTTTTAAATTATTCACTGCAAACTATAAACTTGAATAAATCTTTTGTGTCAAGTTTTAATAGGGGGCAACAGTATTAAGTTGCCACACAACAAAATCATGCAAGTGTCCCATCTCCTGTCTCCCGTCTCCTGTCTCCCGTCTCCCGTTTCCCGTCTCCCGTCTCCCGTCTCCCGTCTCCCGTCTCCCGTCTCCCATCTCCCGTCTCCCGTCTCCCGTCTCCCGTCTCCCGTCTCCCGTCTCCCGTCTCCCGTCTCCCGTCTCCCGTCTCCTGTCTCCCGTCTCCCGTTTCCCGTCTCCCGTCTCCCGTCTCCCGTCTCCCGTCTCCCGTCTCCCGTCTCCCGTCTCCCATCTCCCGTCTCCCGTCTCCCGTCTCCCGTCTCCCGTCTCCCGTCTCCCGTCTCCCGTCTCCCGTCTCCCGTCTCCCGTCTCCCGTCTCCTGTCTCCCGTCTCCCGTCTCCCATCTCCCATCTCCCGTCTCCCGTCTCCCATCTCCCGTCTCCCGTCTCCCGTCTCCCACCTCCCACCTCCCATGCCTTCATTCTCCCCTCCCCATGCTCTTCTGTCCCCCCATCTCTCCATCCTAATGATCATAGCAGCTTTTGGAACAAATAACATGATTTTTCAAATGACAAAGTTCAGATCCTTTGATAGCCAAAATATAATCAATCTAACAAAAATTTATCAGAAGTTTTTCCTGAGGGTGGGGGAGGGCACTTCCAGCCTGCTGGCAACTTCTAACCTGGTATTGGTGCCTGATGGAGTAGCTTGTCATAGGTATCAACCTGTTCCTGACAACTTGACCATGGTGCCACCACTCCTTCCAGCCCCTGATGAGTTTCTTCTGTTTTTACCTATCAGCCATCTTCTGCAATTGCACTCATTTTTTGCTTGCCCTCCTTTTTTGCTTTCCACTCCTTTGCACTCCTTTTTGGCTTCACTTTTGGCTTCACACTCCCTTTGGCTCCCTTGGCTCCATCCTAATAATTTGGTTTTACCCCCAACCCATGGCAAATTTGACCAGCTGTGCAGTCACGTGACCAAATCACGCAATCACACAATGGGACAACTGTTGAATCGGCACTCAAAAAAACCATGCAAGAAATTAAGCGAGCTAACTGAAATGCACATGAGCATAAGTGAAAACCACATGGCCCTACGCAATGTATGCGAAAGCCATACGAGCTAGTGACAACTTTCACACCCGTTCTCCCTTTCTTCTTAGATATACCACCGCTGATGCTGAAAGCTAAGTATATGTAACATGGTCAGACCACTGCCCACATAACCATTACACCAAAAGGTGAAATACTGAAAGCTTAGCTTTCAGCACCAGCGGCGGTATATGTACTGATTATGGGAACTCAGGTAAGCCAGTGTGCTTACAGATATCAGCCATCAGACTTGGGGTCCATGTTGCAAATCAACCTGTCAAAGTAGTATGTGCCACTATGCCAGCGGAATTACCATATTAGGTAACTCTATGAACTGCACTTGTTCTTTGCTTTCACCCATCTCTATATTTTAGTTCATCTTTCACTATAACTTTTCTCACTCACCTGGAATTTAGTTTTTTGTTTAAATTTCTGATGCAGATATTGACGAGCTCCCCAACGTTATTTGATAACTGTCACTGGTGCCATAGACCCCGCAAAATACACCTCGACTGGTTCTTTTTCCAAGGCTGGGTCGCACTTCGGTGTGATGAACAAACTCACGCTGAGCTTGAAATGGCACATTTTCATATAGGTGTCACACAGCAATCATTATCCTTACCCTTCGGCTTCACCATCCTACTTTACCATGCATTTACCCCTATCTAATGGTATCGTTCCGCACTCCGGAAGCCTCATTGCAGCTTAATGGCTGTACTGCGGCAACTTTCCTGTGAAGCGGTGATCTTCGGCAATCTCCGCGAACCCATTAGGCATCCACAAGCAAGATTCACTGTCCGTCCTATGTCCATCCAGTCTTGCCGGTATGTGATATTTTGTAAACTGTAGTGCAGTCTTATTACATGTCTGCTGCGTGTTAATCCTATCCCTTCCGTTTCCGTAGCTATTCCTTTCGTATAAAATTCCTAGGTACCCATACTCTTTCCTTACTTTTCCCTCTATGGTACACACGGTACTTAGGAATTGTCACCACTACTGTCACTACGAAATAAAGTCCTTTACTGAAGTCACTGTTTCCTTAAGAATTGCTTTACCGCTGCATGCACCACCGCTCTTTACTGCTTTCCCGCGCTTCACCGCTAGCGCTAGCGCTTTCTCACGCTTCACCGCTACACTACCGCTTGTTTTACCGCAGAAGTTCCCACGCTTACCGCAGTTTTACCACTCGTACTACCGCAGTTTTACTGTTCACACTACTGCTTGCCTACTGCATTCCCATGCTTACCGCTAGTTTTACCGCAAGTCTCCCACGGACAGGAGGTCACTGCTAGCATCTCGCTACCTCCAACGGCATTCTCGCACCACAGGTTAGGCATTATTGAACTATACTAACTTAGCATTCCCTTTAGGGTCAAATATTCTTGCCTTCGCAAGTGAAGCAGACTAGGTAGAGTGCAAGACTCGCATACTAGCTCAAGCCGTGGTTTATCTACAGCCCAGGCTAGATTGTATCTTTACAATATCCACGACCCTGATGGCCCTGTCTGCCCCCCTCGTATTGATCCCTGGTCTGAAGATTGTTCTATTGGTGATGTGGATATTACTGTCTGATCTCTTGTGCCCTCCAGCATCTTTTCTAGTACCATATGACATTTTCTCTAGTATCATACTATGGAGCTCTTATTGCCCATACCTTGCTACCCGACTCTGCCCCCTTTGTATTGATCCCTGGTTTGAAATTTTTTTATTGGTGATATGAATATTACTGTTTGATATCTCGTGCCCTCTTCTACTTAGCATCTTTCTAGTACCATACTATGGAGCTTTTATTGCCTATACCTTGCTATCTGACTAAACTCGTCCTTTTTATGATGTACTCCCTTAATGATAACAAACCCGTTACTACTACTGACCAGGTCTTAAAAACATTTGAGGCTTGGTTGCCAATGCTGGGATGCATATCACGCACTTGACATTGTGTATCGTGCACTCGGTATTGTGTATCGCGCACTCAGTATTGTGTATTGTGCACTCGGTATTGTGTATCGCGCACTTCATTAAAGTGGTGTTTGGAGCGTCATAAGGTCCAGCTGTAGCCCCAATTTACATTGGATGTCAGACACTGTGCATAGGCTGAAGTGGAGAGCTCCTTACCCCTGTGTGTGGAAGATTAAAGTAAGGCCCTGTACAGTCAAATTGACCCTCGAAGTCGATGGTGGCTGGGAACTTGAATGTGAATGCCTCGCCACCATCATTCACCCAATATTCCACATTGTCAGTCATCCCTCTCAAGGGACACGGGTTGTTGGTCGGAGGCACACTGGAGATGGTGTCTTCATTCACAGCAGGCACAGTGGTGCACAGTACATAGAGAGACATCCACAATGGAGACTTGTTGGACTTGGTGACCGTGTCACCAGTCATTGAGGCAATAGATTTGTCGGAAGAAGACATTGTTGAGATTTCTGAGTGGAATGAATCTGCAAGGTAGGCATCTTGCCTCCTTCATTATCTCTCAAGTATTTGTATTCTAGACAACCCTGCCTGAATACTATCTATGTGGAGTATCACATGTGACACCGCAAGCATGTGATGTCAAGCAGGAACTGCAGGTCCAGCCTTTCTAAGACAAAGTTGTAATGTTGAAGTCTCGCAATTTTCTGTCAATGAAACAATGATAATAAACTGCTGACTCACAGTCACATGAGATTGGGTGTATGGTGGCCAGAGGAGGACACTCAACAAACAGGTGCAGGGAGACTAACTACTTCACAAAACTAACACAAATTTTTCTGTACAATGTCCACCATCATGAGGCCCTCAGCAGACACAAATGCAGCATTTTCTTGCTTCATGGCCTCCGCCACCAAAAAGTTCGCCAGTTCCAGTGATTCTGCATACACGCACTTTACAGACTAAATCACAGTGATGTCGTTCGCCATTGATTTGACCATGCCTGTGTGGGTCAAATGAGCTTACAAGCAAATGAATTCTGATATGTACTGGCCAGCATTAACGGATTCTTGTACAGCGCATTTATTGTTATTAATACTGCATCTGATGACTGTGTGATGGTTGGTGGGTCAGCTGATGCCTGCACCTTGGCACTACTTTTTACATGAAAGGCAGGTTTGCCATGCACCTGGCTGTCATATACCATACTTCTAATCCAAGATCCGACCATATCCGATCAGATCTGATTGATTCTATTTCTGTCTGGTCCACAGATCCTGTCCGGATCGCTCATCCGAATGTGCGCACTTCTCGCACTCTATCTCCCTTGTGTATATCTGCATCTATCTCCTTTCGTCGCTCAGCCTGTTTCCGGTACTCCGGCTGTGTATAATTCCTTCCTGTGTCACTGATCCGTTACCTGTGTTTCATTTCCGATTTGTGCTTACTGATCCGCTGCGCATTAACTAATAGACTTCTGTTACACTTCGTACATAGCCCTCAGTCCTGGACTTATTGATTATCCGTCTTAGATACTTACCATATATAAACCACTTGTAGATCTCCGTAGAACCTTAGTTCGAATATCATCTTAGATTCTGCTCATTCCACTTCCTTTGGACTTGAGTCACTTTCCGCTCAAAGTCATCTTCCGAGACTTGGGATTGATTCCTATAGTCTATATCTCCGACTCTATCTTCGGATAGCCTACCTCTGTCAGTTTCTAGTTAGGAATCCGTTCCAAAGCTAGCCTTAGTCCTCTTTCCATCCCTGCGCTCCGGATAACCTTTGGACGTACCATATCCGATACCTTCAGACGTCCGGATCCGCTATGCAACTCCTTCTGGATCTTTGGACATATATCTCCTCTCTGAAATAAAGGGGCATTACTCGGACAAGGGGCACAGTGTACGAACTGAGGCCAAAGCCCTTCAGATCTTTCACCCCTTGAGTACGGTCTTAACACTGGCGTTCAACTAGTGCACGTTGGTCAATTGTAGATCCGAACTGGCCATAGACACATACTAAATATCATGGCTCCTTCGCCATTGTACACCTCGATTAAATCAAGCACTGCTGACGACATGGTAGCAAAAATGGGTGGCAAAAAATGGATGGCTGTTATGACTGGGGTGGCATCACCAGCGACAGTGAAAAGACACAGTCGGTCTGCTGGGAAGTTCTTACAATGTCCCGAAGAGGACAAGGCGATGCCCGAGTAGTCCACAGGCGTGACATTTCATGTTTTCATCGGGATTGGAAATGGACTTGCATAATGGTGATGGTGAGCTGATAGGTTTGGGACTAGTGGATCTGGCACGCTTCTTTCCCTTATTCCGTCTCATACATTTTAAGGCAAGGGTATTATTGCGTCTGAGCTGTGCCTGCTGGGCAGGGGAAAGAGCGTATGCTGACGTTGGGAGATCAGGAGTAGTTCCTCGTTCGGCAACCGCAAGAAGTTCGTTAGAAGAAGAAGGGGAGGTAATGCCAAAGTCTTTTACTAAGACTGGCAAGACAGGATCCATTGGTCCAAATGATGCTGGGATGGACATAGGGGGATGAATACAAAGATCACGAAGTTGAGGACCGAGCACTACTAAGTCAGCGGTAGGAACTCCTAGTATCCTTGCCGCTTCGCATTGTTCTTGTGTGCAAGGTTCGTATAACCATGCGGGGTGATCATGAGAGACTAAAACAGGGGACGATGAAGTTGTTTGTTCGATAGAGGAAGGAGTTCGTGGAGAGGTGAGGTCAGCTTGCGTTTGTTGTAAATCAGTAATAGCTTCTTCGACTAGGTTTCTGGCTGCTCTGGTTTCAGTGACTGATTGCTGGATGGTTTCGACAACTGCGTTGGTGAGCTGTCTGATTTCTTGGACAGCAGTGCATAAGCCAGCAAAGGCGTCAATACTAGAATACATGCGTGAAGAAGAGGGTGCTGGGATAGGAAGTGGCGTATCTTCCTGCGGAGAGGGAGGTCGAGCAACACCTGCCCGACGTTTGGCCACGATGTGAATAGCTTCTTCAACATCGCTCTTAAAAGAATTGGGAAGCAACAACATAGTGTAAGAACGAATGCGTTTTTGAAGATGAAGGAGACGGTGGCGGTAGGTGATTTCTGTGATATCGTTGGCAGTGGCTTCACGAGAGCTGCGGTGCGAATAATGTTGACAAGGAGTAGGGCGGGGAAGGCACCTTTTTCAGTAAGGATTCTTTCGATTTTGAGCGCATGTCCTTCGCATAGAAGGGCGGCTTCAATGTAGGAGGTGTTGTCGATTTCAGTGGTAAGGGTGCCGTAGTTTTCTGCATCGGAGTCGGAGTCATTGTTGGCAACAGTGACGGGGGTGATGTATGCAGTGGGGAAAGACATTTAAGATGGTTTAGTTGATCAAGTGCTTTGTGCGGTTGATTGACTGAAGAATAATCAGAGGACATGTTACTTCTTATAAGCATTCAAGATTTGAGCAGAGTTTTTCAAGTTCTTTTCTGGGAGTCATTCGTTATCTCCCGACGAGTATCCTTTCCAGGAAACGAGATAGCGTCGGCGATTGCTGGTTCCTTTGTGAGAAAGAATTGCTTCTATTTCATATTCTTCTTCTTCTTCAATGATGTCAGGCGGAGGTTCAGGGAAGTTCAGACCGTGTACGTCCATTTCGCTATAGGATGTTAAGACAGAAGCATGGAAGGTAGGGTGGATCTTCCATTGTGGAGGGAGTTTGAGTGTGAATGTGATGGGCAATAAGACATCGATGATTGGGAAAGGTCCGTATCGTTTCGGTGCAAGTTTCCTTGATGGGAGTTTGAGTCTGAGGTTAGCGGCGGATAGCCAAACCTTATCTCCGATCTTCCATGGAGTGTACTTATTTCCTTGGGATCGTTCGGCCATGTGTCTGCATTGCAATATTATGGCAGGCAATTGCTTCTTCTCTTATCTTCTGCAGGGATCGTACTCGATCTTCTGCTGCAGGGACGGATGAATCTGGATAAGGTGGGGATGGCGCGTGGTTCATATCCCATCATCAGATAAAAGGGTGATGCATTCCTTGCATTGTGTTTTCGGTGTTATGGACGAATTCGGCGATTGGTAGATGTTCTACCCCAATCTTCAGGGTTGTTGCGGCAATAGATGCGTAGATATGTTTCAAGTTCTTGATTTAGCCTTTCAGTTTGACCATCAGTCTGCGGATGATAAGCATAGATGGAGCGATGACATAGTCGAGAAGTCGGGCAAGCTCCTTAGAGAAGCGAGATAGGAATTGCGGGCCCCGATCCGAGATGACTTTGTCATGAGTCCAAATCGTCGGTAGATGTGTTTCAAGAATAGTTTAGCAATGCCTTCGGAAGTAACAGTTTTCAAACAAGGGATAATAATTACCCCCTTCGTAAGGCCATGGTCTACCACGACATGATACTGTCAAAGCCTCCGGAGATAGGGAGGTCAGTATAAGATCAACAGAGACCTGAGAGAAAGGGCGAGTCGAAGACGAGGGAATCGGGGTAAGCGGGGGCCGAACAGGATGAGTATCTGCCTTCATTTGCTGACAAAGGGCGCAACCCTCAACGTATTTCCGAATATAAGAACCCATAGCGGGCCACCAGGCTTCCCGTTTGACTAGTTCTTCTGTTTTGAATCTACTGGGTGTCCCACAGTGGGTGATCATGATACCTTTTCAAGATATCGGGACGGTGCCCGGTGGAATGTAGGCACGATTCTTAAAATAGAGGACATTTTCCTCGATCTTCCAGTCAGAGAGTGCCGATTTCATGGGGGAAGACACACGCCATCGAGGGCATCAGACGCAGTCTTGAAAGACAGGGTCGTCGAGGGGGTCAGAGGATGACAAAACATCCTTCAGGTTGGTATCAATAAGACGAACAAATAGAGCGTCAGGGAGGAGAGTCTGGTCCTCATTATCGTCTTTGCCGGAGTCATAGTCGGGCCGGCGAGATAATGCATCAGGTACGCCAATTTAGTACCTGCAATGATGCAGTTCGATGTCGTAAATAGACAAAATCAATTGCCAATGTGCTTGGACGAGGGTAAGCTTCTGTGCACTTCTAAAGTACAGAAGATTCTTGTGGTCGGTGAATACCAGGACGGGGTGCGGGTTTCCTTCAAGATAATGACACCATTCATTCAATGCCCGGATTACGGCAAGGAGTTCCCTATCAAAGATCTGGTAATTGCATTCTGCGGGGTTAAGGACTGTGAGAGATATGCACATGGGTGATAAACGCCATTCTTGTCAGTCTGCAAGAGAACTCCGCCAGTTGCTACGAGCGAAGCATCAGTAGCAATAGCAAATTGTCAGGAGGGATCAGGGTTACAAGTACCGGTTGGGATGTAAAGCGTCGTTTCAGTTCTTCGAAGGTGTCCATACATTCGGTTGACCAATCAAAGACCTTATCTTTCTTTGTTAATTGATAAGGGGTCGGGCGATATCAGAGTAATGGGAAATGAACGGTAGAAGTTGCAAAAACCAAGGAATGACCGAACATCTTTTACAGATTTCGGAACTGGCCATTCGGAGATTCCCTTGGTCTTGGCGGTATCCATAGCAACTTGTCCGGGGCAAATTATCATTCCGAGGTACTCCACTTCTTCTGCATCAAAGGTACATTTCTCCGGTTTCAAGAACAGATGTTCTTTCATATCTTCATCAAAACCCGTCTTGTCCGTTCACGATGTTCTGCCATGGTTGTAGAGAAAATTAGGATATCGACCATGTAGATAACCATCCATCCTTCATTGATTTCCTGCTGGAAGGTACGATTCATGTATGCTTGGAAAGTTGCGGGAATTACAGAGGCCAAAGAACATGACATTCGGTTCGAAGAGGCCGAATTCCGTAGTAAAAGCAGCTTTCCAGCGATCATCGGATGGATGCAATATTGTTATAACCAGACTGAATATCCATTTTCGTAAAGAACTGTGCATTGTGAAGGCGTGCACAAGGGAGATAGGGAGTGGGAGTGGATAGGTGTTCTTGACTGTCCAATCATTGATGTAGCGATAATCTTGACAGGGACGCAATTCTCCACTCTTCTTTCCCACAAAGAAGAAGCCACTGGCTTGGGGTGACTTCGATTCTGAGATGAAACCTTTCGCAACGTTTTCATCGATAAACGTTTTGACGGCAGCGCATTCTTTTTCCGATAACGGGTAAACCTTAGACGTGCGGGGAATAAAACCGGGTTTAGTATCAATCCGATGATCAATACCAGGGCGTTCAGGAGGTAGTTTGTTTAATCCATCTTTAGCAAAGACATCTGCAAAGTCGTGCAAATAGTCCGGGACCAATTCTTCGAAGGATTTCTTTTTCTTTTCCTTCTCATCCTGGCGAATTCCTGAGCTTTGTTACTGTATTTTGGAGGAGGAAGGGGATTGTAGAATAGTTGGGAAGTTGTTCGAGTCGGGAAGTTCCATCATGTGTAAGAGGCGTGTCCATGGATACTTCTTCTATGATTCTCATGCTGACTCCATCGGTATCATATTCCACAAGAAATTCTCCATCTCCGAGTTCATAGGAGGAAATTTCACGTACTTCTGGCGCATGCCAGACATCTTGCATTGTGTTGAATTGGTCATCATCCTCTGTTGGGATCAACGAGGGCACGGGTTCTTCTTCATCGGGGATCTCTTCAATTGAAGGAGTATGTTGAAGTGTTTTTCGGAGGGACGTAGAACTTAGATAGTTTTGGTACATTTGTATCTCGTCCTGGGATTTCTTCTTCTGCTTTTCTTTTTCCATACTTCTGTTCTTCTATTGGCCGTTGCTCAATAGGTTCTGTCCGGCCCGATGCTTGGGCTCGGATTCGTTCTTGTGCTTTTCTGGCACGGGGAATCGGTGATACTGCTCGCAGCAATTGTACACGAGGAGTTTGTATTTCTGGTTTGGGGTCTTCAGGGAATAGAAGGGACGATAAGGGTTTTGGGAGTTGGGAATGTTGCCATTTCTTAGAATGACAATTGAAGGCCGGGGGCAGTCCATTCTTCTTCCGATCCATATCCATATCGATTTCGTTGTTCGAGGAAGGACGAGTGTTTCAGCAGCCCAATCTATACTTGGGTTCATTGCTCGTAACCACGGAATTCCCAGAAGGATTTGATCTCTTCTTCCTAGTTTGGTGATATTGAATTTTCCATACATGGTTCATTCATCAATTTTGACCATAGGAGACAGTAGTGTGTGATTGGTCCCTCCTTTGATAAGAGTTCCATCTGCCGTAGTAACTTGAAATGGTGTTTTGAGTTTCGTCGTGTGATTTGATGGAGTTTCACAAACTCTTCAGAAATAAATGTTCCTGCGCGCCCGAATCAATAACGGCGGTGGTGTCGACGGATTTTCAAGCGAGTACGCGAGTGAAGGGTGATAGGGACACGAAGTTCTTTCTTTCACCTACAGCGCGTACAAGTCTTAGTAATACATTGGGGAGAAACATACGTCGAATCTTTGTTTCTCCAATTTAAAAATCCTCGACAATCCGCCTCACAGTTTCTTTGTCTTTTTCTTCATCTTTGACTTGTTTGTCGGAGCGGAGTCTTCTTCTTTCTGTCAGGACAATTATGAATGTGGTGTCCTGTCTTCTTGCATCCAAGCATTGTCCCTTCTTCATGCATTCGGATCTCTCCATATCGGAGATTTGATCTACGACCATTGGTTGGAATCACGTTGGTATGTAACGTGCATTTCCATAGTTCTTCTTCTTCTGTTGTGGAGCATGGACGTGTCCTCATGGCTTGAAGACGATGATGGGATTGTCAATGGAAACGCATTGGCAGCACAACGTCTCGAAATACTTCTGAGACATCTCCTAGTGCGAAAAGCTTTGTAAGGATGCCCCAATTCAGGCCATCTTGGAAGAATTGGATCTTCGTTGCATTGTCGGTGATATGAGCCTTGGCTGCAAGTGCCTCAAAGTTGGCAATAAGTATGGAGATCTCCACTTCCTTGTTTGAGGTCCCTGAGTTTCGTGAGTGCGGTTCCTTTGTATCCACTGGGTCGAAGGCTTCTTGAAGCTTTTCATAAAATCCACCATTGTCCCATAACCAACTTTTGTCGGAAGTGTCGTTGATCTGAGCATGGTCAAGGAATTGCTCTTTCCAGGATTTGGCGTTTTTTCGGTCATGAAGGATGTTATGAAAATATCTTCTGCTTGTCGGTGGTGTAAAGCTTTTCGTTGATGTCAAGTGTAGATTGCATGACTGGATAAATTCGCGGATTGTCGCGATCTCCATCAAAACCGGTTGGCTGCCGATTTTATATTCAAATCTTTGGTCGTCATTTTGGCGATTCGTCTGGTGAGTTATACTTTCTCGGTGCCTACACGCGCTGTCTTGCTGTCCATAGGGCTTTCTCTGTCAAGGCTCTCTTGACAATCGTTAGCGTACGTTACGCTAATCTGCTTATCAAGCATCAGGGTTCGGGTCGAAGACGAATAGTCGACGTTAGACTTTAATCTTTTGTTACGACTGGGTGGCGTCACCACGACAGTGAAAAGACACAGTCGGTCTGCTGGAAGTTCTACAATGTCCAGAAGAGGACAAGGTGAAAGTACAAGGAACGCGTTCGATACGATCAAGGGTTCGGCCTCAAAGACAAGTCTGAGAGGTTCTACAGAATAGAGACTAAGGCTAAGGAGTGCTTAGACTTAGAGCGATTCAGGATGACTTAGGTTGGAGACCTAAGCGAAGGATTCCAGGTAAAACCCAGTAAGATTAAAGTAAAAATCTACTACAAGTACGCTGCTTAAATAGACCAATATGTGCGCACGGACCAAGAGAGACTGAGAAAGTAAGTGCGTATCCAAATAAGGAAGGCAACTATAGTACAAATGCATTGAGCATATGAGTCAGGGTCATTACGTAATTACAAGTAAAGGGAAAGGAAAATGAATAGGGGCATGTACGATTGTAACAATGGGTTGCCCTCAGCTTGCAACCAGCAAAAGGGCAATGATTGTATACAAAGTCCGATTCTCCTATTCCATCGTTGATTGCGCTTGTGTCACCTCATTCTTTGGACCTGCAACTGAATGATAGGGTTAGGGAGTGTCAAAAGTGAACAATTACTCAGCCGATCTTTGCAGTCCAAGTCTTAGACCCAAAGGTCGCAATTTATCACTGAAACTGCATTCACCCTCTGACCAGGATGTGGTGCCTGAGTCAAAACATTATCGAGGACCTTGCCACATGTTTACTTGTCATCGGCAAGACAACATATGCAATGAGTCCATAATTAACTGGCATGTACATGTACACATACACATGTGTATTAGTAGCAAGTCAGAACTTACTTACCTCATCAAGACCATTCTTTATGTCGACCACGACACAATTGTGTCCTTCCTTTCAAGTCCAGAA
Source organism: Suillus spraguei (assembly GCA_016800925.1). Lineage (NCBI taxonomy): Eukaryota > Fungi > Basidiomycota > Agaricomycetes > Boletales > Suillaceae > Suillus > Suillus spraguei. The sequence goes on from JABCPU010000262.1 coordinate 27,113, forward strand.
GTTGGTGTGACGAACATATTGGTGCTGGCCTCGAAACCCTACCTTTTAGCACTCGTCTCATGTCTATAGGAGTTACCACTTGTCCATGGCCGTCTTACCCCTTTAGCATTGCTGGCGGCATCCCACACTTACTGCACACCGTCCCGACTGCCGCACCACATTCCACGTACTGATGTCCTTCCATGTCCTTGCCGCATCTGCTGTAAAGATACAACCTAACCTGGGCTGAGATAAACTACCTCCTAAGTTAGTATGTGAGTCTTGTGCTCCATCTAGTCTGCTTCACTTGCAAAACAAGAGTGTTCAACCCTAAAAGGGATGCCTGTTAGTATAGTCAAGTTTGAGTCAAACCAATGTGCAAAGTAGCGTCATAGTCAGCGGTAAGTTGCCGCGGTCAGCGGTGATGCCGCCAAACTAGCGTCATATGTAGCAGTGCTACTGTGGTTGAGATAAAGTCAGTAAACAGTTGCGTCAAGTGAGCAATGATATCTGCGGTAGCAGTAAGGTTGTGAGTGGTGCAAAAAACATAAAAAGACTGCAGTACTTTTCAGCGGTAAAGTAGCGGTGCGTGAGAAGTTCAGTCAAAATAGCAATCAAGAGTCCAGCAGTAATGGAGAATGAGCGTAATCGATTAATGACGATAAGGAAACTTTAAAGACTAAGTCTACTACTGGGTAGATCCAGAGCTAGACAATAATCCTGACCTATAGTACGTGCAATGGGTAAAATCAGTGCTGTATCGTGCGGGGTTATGCAGTGCTTATATCCTAAATTGTATGTACTCGGAATGTCTAGGTGAGATCAGTAGCACTCAAGTGAGTGTAGTAACCGCCATATGTAAACGTAGCGCGAGGCGCTGCAGCACAAGGAAACATGTAATAAGGCTTGCCGTGGAATCAGTGATAATGAACATAAAACAAATGATGCACCAAATGGAGCTATGTGGACGCAGGCAAGGACATGGGAGGACATTGGTATGTGGAATGTGGTGCGGCAGTCGGTATGGTGTGCAGTATGCGTGGGATGCCGCCGGAAGTGCTAAAGAGGTAAGATGGCCATGGACAAGTGGTAACTCCTATAGACGTGAGACAAGTGTCAAAAGATAGGGTTTTAAGCCCAGCACCAATATGTTCATTACACTGCATAGCTCCATTTGGTGTGTAGTTTGTACATGACTGTTTATCACTGATTCCACAGCAAGTCTTATTACATGTTGCCTCGTGCCACAGCTGCCTCGTGCTACATTTACATATGGTGGTAACTGCACTTGAGCGCTACTGATTTCGCCTAAAGCATTCCGAGTACATACGATTTAGGATATAAGCACCGCATAGCCTGCACAATACAGTACCTTATTTCACTGTACTATAGGTCAGGATTATTGTCTAGCTCTGGATCTACCCAGTAGTGGACTTAGTCTTTAAAGTTCTTTACCGCTCATTAATCGATTTCGCTCGTTCACTGTTACCACTGGCACACTGCTAGATTCTTGACCCCTATTCTGACTGGACTTCATGCTCACCACTACTTTACTGCTGAAAGTACCGCAGCCTTCTTTACTTTTTCTTTGCACCACTTGCACCTTACTGCTATTGCTGATATTATCGCTCATCACCACTCACTCGACACTACAGTTACTGACATTGTTTCAATGGCACTAGTACCGCTACTTACCACACTAGTTCCTGCAGCATCATCACTAGCCACGGCAGCTTACCACTGACTACAACACTACATTTGCTCACTGGTTTGACTTGGATTAGACTATACTAACAGGCATCCCCTTTAGGGTCAAACACTCTTGTTTGACAAGTGAAGCAGACTAGACAGAGTGCAAGACCACACATACTAACGTAGGAGGTAGTTTATCTACAGCCCAGGTTAGGTTGTATCTTTACATCAGAGTGCCCAACGGCTCTGCAGGAATATGTTAGCAAATTGTCATGCGAGGACAAAGCCAAACCTGTACCTTTTAACAATAACATTGATGTCCTTGATATCATTACTGGTGCAATCCACAAGTTTGTGTTTTTTTGCCATGCATGCCTCACCACCAAGACATTGCCAGTGACATCCATGGCATGGTCCTCAATGTCGGAAACCTCCTGAATCAAGGCATTAGGTGGAGCAAAACCCGTCAAGTGCTCTCTGAAGAAAGTGTATCCACTGGCAGGTGCATTTGTCATGGGATCTGCCATGACATCATATGTCTTTTGGCCCCGTTGTGTAAGCAATGCAAAAGTCTCAGGTCCGAAATAATCAACCCAATTAGATACTTTGAGATGGGAGATGTGGGTGAGATGTTCCACCCAATCACGCATGGGTATGACCATGAGGTGGGGCCATATAGCGCTTGTGCCATACAGGATCCCAATGTATTTGGATTTGTATCCCTGGAGAGACCGTGTTAGCATTTCAACAACAATGCATGCAGAACACTGACTGGGAAGTGATGTGCGATCTGTTCTTTCTGCAGCTGCGCACTCCTTAAGTCCTGGAACATGGGTGTAGCAGGAAGCTGCACGACATGCCCATTAGAGTTAGTATTGAATGGGCAACTTGAATTCTGGCAGTGAGCAGCCAGGCGCCACGATGACTTGGATTTCTGCATGAGGGATGTCAATAAATATCTGACATCCCACTGGAGGACCAGGGTGCGCTCATCACAGTCAGTAATGTTCCGCCACAGCATGGGGCAGAGAGATCCACAAGGATTTTCAGGAACTCTGTGTTCATTTCAACTGACCAACCCCCCGCTTGCTCGATGCAGCCCAAATTTTGCCCCGGCACAGTGCAGAGTACACTGTCATATACCATACTTCTGATCTCAGATCCGACCATATCTGATCAGATCCGATCAATTCTATTTCCGTCCGGTCCACAGATCCTGTCCGGATCGCTCATCCAAATGTGCTCACTTCTCGCACTCTATCTCCCTTGTGTATATCTGTGTCTATCTCCTTTCATCACTTCTCCTGTTTCTGGTACTCCGGCTGTGTATAGTTCTGTCCTGTGTCACTGATCTGTTACCTGTGTTTCATTTCCAATTCGTGCTTACTGATCCACTGCGCATTTAACTAATAGACTTCCGTTACACTTTGTACATAGCCCTTGGTCCTGGACTTGTTGATTATCCGTCTTAGATACTTACTGTATATAAACCACTTGTAGATCTCCGTAGAACCTTAGTTCGAATATCATCTTAGATTCTGCTCATTCCACTTCCTTTGGACTTGAGTCACTTTCCACTCAAAGTCATCTTCCGAGACTTGGGATTGATTCCTATAGTCTATATCTCCGACTCTATCTTCGGATAGTCTACCTCTGTCATTTTCTAGTTAGGAATCTGTTCCGAAGCTAGCCTTAGTCCTCTTTCCATTCCCGCACTCCGGATAACCTTTGGACGTACCATATCCAATATCTTCGGACGTCCGGATCCGCTACGCAACTCCTTCCAGATCTTCAGACATATATCTCCTCTCTGAAATGAGGGGCATTACTTGGACAAGGGGCACAGTGCACGAACTGAGGCCAAAGCCCTTCAGATCTTTCACCCCTTGAGTACGGTCTTAACACACACAGTGATTACTTACTGCAGTGCGCTTGAATGTCCACTCCGGGTAAAGCACAGACAGTCCTCCTCCAGACATAAAGACCATGTCTGCAGTAGTTTGCGCCATCGTAACCACATGGAACAGGCCGCCTGGCAATGCTTCTGTCAGGGTGATAATATTTTCTCCACTCTGGAATATGGCAAAGGAGGATAGAGCTTTCGCATAAGCATAGTCTGGGAGTGTGTTGTGGATTCAGTGGTACTTCAGCATGTTCAAGATGAAATCATACCAGACATGCGTTCCATTGTTAGCCATGGTAATGTTAAGGTTGGATGGACTCTTGCTGTCTCCCATTAACATCTTCATCATGCATGACCCAACAATCATGGCTGGTGTCATGTACAAGAGATACTGAAATTCTGCAGTGTGAGAGCCTACAAATTGCTTCACAATATCTGCAAAGTGTTTTGCAAGACAGGCAGATATGATGTCCCATGTGCCCTGGCTCGTATTTCTCAGCACCAGCACATCCGACAGCAGAGGCAGGTGGTCATAGACAGCTTGCATTAGGGTGGCCATTCAAAAGACTTTCACAGAACTGTCAACACCTGCTGCCTCAAGTAAATCAGGGGACCACCTACATTCAGTCTTTCCACTTCTCATTGTCGATGCCTGTCTTTTGGGGTCATATTCTGATGAGGATTTCAAGGTAGGTCCGAGATGCATCCTCATTGAATCTGTACCTGTCTTCTTATATATTCTGTTTGACACCCTGCGCTCCTTGTGATACACTAACACATTTATGAAATTCTTCTAGATCATTGCAATGAGATCAGCTCTGAGACAGATGGTGGTGTGTATTTTTGGATTCACATTTGTCAACTGTACTGTAGTACGAGGTCCTGTACAAGTGTTTCCAACATCTACCCTTGTTCTGTGATGAAAAGGCCCTCAAGTTCATAAGGAAGCCAATGCTCTGTAGTCACATCGGCAGCAAGATGCTCAGCCAAACTCACACTTTCTGTGAACACAGTATCCACCATAATGTCATAGGCAAGAGCCCTTACAGTCCCTGCTGGATATTATTAGTAGCTCATCTTAATGTAGTTTGACTGTCATACAACTAAGTTGCTCCAGTGCATCATAGAGTGCATCTGTCACCACCAACACATTGCAGGTGGGGTCTCTCCTGCTGATGGTCCCCGAAGCTTTGATGTCTGTGCATGGCACCACATGGAATAGTGGCATGCCTCTGCCATGGTGTTCGACTATCTTGTGTCAGTCTCTTTGATGCAGCAGTTTGTTTTCACTCACCAAAAATAATGGCTCCTTCATCTTGGAAGAGACCGAGGAGGTACATTATAGCAGACATCATGTCTATGGATTGTTCTTAGGTGGTGCAACAGGTTGTAACTCACACAATGGAAGAGGGATGTGTGGCAATATGTTTGTTCTGCGTTTCATGGGGCTTTTAAGCCTTGGTGATCCAGACTGGTTATGTTGCTAGGTTGTATAACTCTATTGACTGACAAGTTTCAGGTGTCTCAAATTCATTCCGATATATTTGTCTGGTAGTACAACATGACTCATCGACTGAATTCACATGCTTGCTGCATTTCTCTGGCATTCCAACTGTGTACTCTGCTTCCAGATAGCTGTGGCATCACAAGTGATTCTCTCAGCCAACTTGATGCTCTCAGTGTAAATAGCATGCATCCCCCTGTCATGCGCAATGCAATGCACAATGCCTGGTCAAGGTAAGACCAAGAATCTCGATGATATGCAGATATGTACTTTTAGCCATGGCTGGCATGCTGTATATTTTTTCCAACACCATGAGGACTGATTGTAGGTGAGGTTTGTCTTCTTGCATTCCCATCCCTTGCAAGCTTGTGCAAGGGATGATGTAAAACTTTGGTTGTCCTCAGCTTTGCCATTCCATTGTTGTGGCTGAGCATTTATTCTATGGATTCTCAGTATGGGCTCACCAACGATGAAAGTGCCATTGTGGCCCAAAATACTTAACAGACCTGCGAATGTCCATGCCATGGCATAGATTTGATAGCAGTCAGAAGACACAGATGATTATCCTTTCGATGAACAGAGTGAGAATGAGCAGACAATGGTGGTTGCGAAGGAACTTTACTTACATCACATCTCAGTATTTGATTTCAAGGTCGAAGGCTAACTGTCCATAACAACATGACTTTGTTCTCATTACCAATTCTGGCTCGAGTGTTTGATCAACTTGTCCCTCTCGTTGCAAATCAGCGGAATGAGCTAATTGTTGTGAGTCTAAGTTGCTAGGGGTTGAAATCCACGAGACCAATGTACTTGACAGGGCAGAAAGGTAATGAACGGCAACTCCTGGGTTGCTGTCGTGTCCAATGCAGAGGGCTCAGCAATCTTTGAGGGCATTTTGGTGAACTAATGTTGTGGTAGACAATGCATAGACAAGGATATGATATGCCACTCACATATGAGTGCTCCACTTCTCATGCAGCAAAACTGACAGTGTTGATCTCCATATTCTCTGTATCTACAGAGCGCTGTTTCTCGTCAACTTTTGACGATCATGATCTAGAAAGCCAGATAAAACTTACAGTCAAACATGTTTTGGCCGGAGCACTTGCAAGACCCACAAGTGTAATCCGGTAGTGAATGTAAAATGACATGAGAGGCGATGCCCCTGTGTTGGTGTGATGGCAACTTAGATGGGATGAGATACTGGAGTGATCAAGAAAGTAAGACCATCTCACCATGATCATTGCCATTGTGACAAGCAAACTCACGCTGGGCTCGAAACGGCACATTTTCATATGGGTGTCAACCAGCAATCATTATCCTTACCCTTCGGCTTCACCGTCCTATGTTGTACCACTTTACCATGCATTTACCCCTATCTAATGGTATCATTCTGCACTCTGGAAGCCTCGTTGCAGCTTAGTGGCTGTACTGTGGCAACTTTCCCATGAAGCGGTGATCTTCGGGAATCTCCGCAAACCCATTAGGCATCCTCAAGCAAGATTTACCATCCGTCCAATGTCCATCCAGTCTCACCGGTACATTATGTTTTGTAAACTGAAGTGCAGTCTTATTACATGTCTGCTGCATGTTTATCCTATCCCTTCTGTCTCTGTAGCTATTCCTCTTGTATAAAATTTCTAGGTACCTGTACTCGTTCCTTACTTCCCTCCTATAGTACACACGGTACTTAGGAATAGTCACCATTACTGTCACTACAAATAAAGTCCTTTACCAAAGTCACTGTCTCTGTTAAGAATTGCCTTACCACTGCACGCACCACCGCTCTTTACCACTTTTCCTGCACTTCACCACTTGTGCTACTGCTTTCCCATGCTTTATTGCTACTTCACCCCTTGTTTTATCACAGAAGTTCCCACGCTTTACTGCAGTTTTACCGCTTGTACTACCACATTTTTACCATTCATGCTACCACTTTCCTACCACATTCCCACGCTTACCGCAAGTTTCTCACAGACCGGAGGTCACCGCTAGCATCCCACTACCGCCGGCAACAGTCTCGCACTGCAGGATAGGTATTAACAAACTATACTAACTTAGCATTCCCTTTAGGGTTGAACGTTCTTACCTTTGCAAGTGAAGCAGACTAGATAGAGCGCAAGACTTGCATACTAGCTTAGGCCGTGGTTTATCTACAGCCCAGGCTAGATTGTATCTTTACACCATATCTCCTTTTTAGCAATTTCAAAGCATTGTCAATCACCTAGGAGGTTTGGTGCCTGACTGATGTGATTGACAGCCCAGTCACTGGGTAAAAACACATTTTCGCCACCATGAAAACTTGCACAGATAGCCGAATGCGAATTATGAGTCTAATTTTTAGAGACATGCTTTGGGTCACATTGTTTGATCATATAGGCCGTCGCAGAAGTCAATACTACAGGCAATGAGGGATAACACTGCTGGTGATGTCAAACACTTGAATAGCATTCTGCGGAGGTGGTCAGAAAGCAACCGATGGGCCAAGGGAATCCACTTACCCTCCATGTCGCCATGTCAAATTCGAGCACCAACTGACCCTTCACAGCTCAACCAGCATGTGAACCTTCAACTGGGACTGGCACCATTGAGTGCAGTACAGATATCAAAGGTGACCACTCACATATTATAGGTTCCCTGTTTTCAGTGTAATCCATCCTGCAGATGCCATCACAGATCAAGAATGTCAGATAATAGATAATAGATGTTCTCCACAGTTTGGGCAAAGTTGTGAGGGTTGACAAAAAGCCTGAAGAGGTTGATACTTTCACCAGACAAAATAATGTGCCGGATCTGCAAGAGATGCTATCAGATGACATATAGTCAGATCATATTGTTAGGCTCAACCTCCTTGATCCTCTCGAGTTCATAGGCATGGTGTCCTATTGCAGAGTTTCATGACATCTTGACAAAGAGAGCAATAGATGCGGCAATGGTATGAACAAGCGAGCCCAAACACTGTTGTGTAATCACGTCAGAGTCTGACAAACTAAAGTCAACAAACAGGTACGATTATCTGTGCTCAGTAACTCACAGGAAATCAACATGAACTTGCGCTCCATGCTTGATTGCCCCTGCCTCATATGTCAACATCCATGGTAGGTCCATGTTGCCCTCCCAGGTATAGTGTGCCTTTGAGTTTGTACATACATCGCTATCCCATCCTTACAAGGGACGACCAAGGTCTTTTTGGGCATGATGATATTGACTTTTCTGCAAGCCATCTTGAAGAACAATAGAGGTGGAGGAGGACTTGCAGATCCAATCAACAAGACGGAGCACTGAGATGGATTTGTGGAGGTCGCTACTGCTTGCAACTTCCCCAGCTGCCTCTGCAACCAGAGATCACACCATTGCTGTAAGGTCAATGATGTAGGCTGTGTTACAAGCCAATGCAAGTGTCCACAATATTGTGGTAGGCTGAAGGACAACCTTTCGGGGTCACGTGAAAAATCACCGGTTAGTGTGTGAATGTTTTTCCACAGATTGGGCTCTATATTTGCAGTCAAGCGTTCCAGTATGGCAGTCACCAAAGTCATTGCAGCTCCTGCATGAGGGAATAAAACTGGGTTGTCGCTATACAGTTGGTCTCTAAATAGATCACAGAAATGGCCGAAGAGTTCCTTGGATTCCAAGTTGTGGATAGATTGAGAGAGGCAGGAGAAGGCTGTGGCCAACATTCTTGTAAAGGAGCGGAGGAGTGGGATGATCGGATGATCGGATGAGCATAGCTCTGTGGATCTTATAGGAAGTGTTGGCTACTAGAGGGGAGTAGGTCTGGATATGGTGTAGAGATAGTATAGACTACTCCGGACAAGGTCCGGAATAGAAACAGACAGTATAAGACTACCAAAGGTAGAGTCGGAGGTGAAACAGATGATAGACGGAGATGGACGAAGTCCGAACAGATTATAGGACATAGGATCAAAGCTCCGGCCTAGGGAGTAATCCCATAGGCCTGAGTTGGAAGCTTACAAGGGCCGGAGCCCAAGTGCAAGAACGGAGACGGAGTTATATAGACATGATAACAGGATACAGAGTAATCAAAGGAATATACAGAAGTAGGAACAATGAATAAGACTAAGGTCTGCAGGAGTTGTACTACAAGTTTATATACTGTAGGAGCATGCCGGAGGGTAAGTACGGATAGTCCGAGGCTATGTCGGAAACACATTAGTAAGTACAGCGGGACCTAAGGCTATGAACTCGGAGATGAAGCTTGTATGAAATACTTATCAAGACGGAGGCAGAGATCACCGAGAACCGGAAGCACAGAGATACCCAGAAGCCGGAGACACAGGTATATTCTAAAAGGGATAATGCGCAGGTGCGCGGGAATAGTTCGGATATGAACTCAGATCGGATATGGACACAGATCGGATATGGACACGGATGGATATGGATTGGAGTGGATGGGTGGATTGGATATGTGAACTGGAGTGGATGGGTGGATCAGATATGTGTAGGTTGGGTGTCTGGATGTCCATGGATTGGGTTTGATCTAGACCTGAATGTACGGTATATGACAGGACTGCCCCCAACAGGCAGAAACTGAAATAAATTGCCAGAGAATATGATGGATACTCCCCCAAACCAGAGGTGAAGTTTTTCTTTCACAAATTGCAAAGCATGGTTGATTTCGGCCAACAACTGCAGGCTTACCAAAGACACCTCGTCCAACAACAGAAATTCTATGTGTTTCCACTCATCCCACAGTTGTGTGCGGTTGGAGATGCTGATCAACACCATATAATCTTCTGCAGTCATCCCTGATTCCTGTTTTCCCATCCCTTTGTTTTTGCTTTTGATTTTGATCCCGAGACCTTTGTGGACAGTCATTCCATTGATTAGCGCTGCTGCAGATCCTGTCGGCGCCAGGAACCTTATGGGATGTGCAGAACCATAATGTTGCATGACACGCTGGACTGCCTTTACCACATGAGTTTTGCCTGTGCCCTGGCTCCTTGTTACGACCATGCAAAACCGGAGATTAGTAAGAAGTCCTGGTCTTACACAGGGTTGTACTGGAGGGTTGTAAAGTCAAAGGGGCTTGGCCTCAGCTCATGTGCTGTGCCCCTTACCCAAGTATGTGCCCTTAATTTCAGATGAAGTCCAAGGGAGAGTTCTGGTGGAGTCCAGATGGAGGGTCTGGACAAACTCTAAGGCAGGATAGCTCGACAGAGCTCCGATGGACTTCCAGATGAGCGCGGGAATGCGCCGGAACTACTTCCGGAAGGTAGGGAGTAATGGTAACACTACTGGAACAAGCTCCAAGTAGAACAGATGAAAGATGGACTGCTGGACAAAGTCCAGGGCAGGATAGGAGCAGAGCTCTGGAGGGAAAGATGATCCATAGATGTCAGAGGATAGGATAGGATGGATCCGGAGGACTAGGGTCCGAAGGTCCGGAGCTCAGAGGAGGAGCGGAGGAGCGGAGGAGCGGAGGAGCGGAGGAGCGGAGGAGCGGAGGAGTGGAGGGAGCATAGCTCTGTGGATCTTAGAGGAAGTGTTGGCTACTAGAGAGGAGTAGGTCCGGATATGGTGTAGAGATAGTATAGACTACTCCAGACAAGATCCAGAATAGAAACAGACAGTATAAGACTACCAAAGGTAGAGTTGGAGGTGAAACCGATGATAGACGGAGATGGACAAAGTCCGAAAAGATTATAGGACATAGGATCAAAGCTCCGGCCTAGGGAGTGATCCCATAGGCCTGAGTCGGAAGCTTACAAGGGCTGGAGCCCAAGTGCAAGAACGGAACGGAGTTATATAGACATGATAACAGGATACAGAGTAATCAAAGGAATATACAGAAGTAGGAACAATGAATCAGACTGAGGTCTGCAGGAGTTGTACTACAAGTTTATATACTGTAGGAGCATGCCGGAAGGTAAGTACGGATAGTCCGAGGCTATGTCGAAGCATACGGAAACACATTAGTAAGTACAGCGGACATAAGGCTATGAACTCGGAGATGAAGCTTGTACGAAATACTTATCAAGACGGAGGCAGAGATCACCAGAGCCAGAAGCACAGAGATACCCAAAAGCCGGAGACACAGGTATATTCTAAAAGGGGTAATGTGCAGGTGTGTAGGAATAGTTCGGATATGAACTCGGATCGGATATGGACACGGATTGGATATGGACATGGATTGGATATGGACACGGATTGGATATGGACACGGATGGATATGGATTGGAGTGGATGGGTGGATTGGATATGTGAATGGATTGGATGGGTGGATCAGATATGTGTAGATTGGGTGTCTGGATGTCCATGGATTGGATTTGATCTAGACCTGAATGTACGGTATATGACAGTGGGATACATTCCTGGGAATAGTGAGGTGTTGTGGTATTCAGGCACTGCTGACTCCGTGTAATGCAAGACGAGATCAGGCAAGGTGGGAGAATGTATGGTAGGTAGCAGGTTGCAAAGCGCAGAAGCTGTAAATAGTCAGCTGCTCATCTTGTCCTTGTCACACTCAGGGTCAGGCAAGCCCATTTTCTCCACCAAACTTAGTACTGAGTCACCATTGTCGGGCACCATGGCAGGGATATCACTGTCATGCATGAGATTGGCAGGATGCATACTAAATCCAGCCGTCTCAGTCACAAAAACTGCCTGGGAGAGAGCCATCCAAAGGGTATAGATCCATGATTGACATGTCCAGTGGTACGTGAGCATACATACAATTGTGTGTCTTAAGCCACAGGAGGAACAACCATATCTTGTGTTTTTGCACATGGAACAGTGTGCCTATTCATTTAGGATCAAATGCCTCAGGACCAATAAATATCACACTTGAAAATCCATTGATATCAGCAGGTGATTGTGGTAGGACAGAGGCTGTAGACATAATATTCATGTCATGAGCACAAGTGTTTCCATGAAATACCTTTGGCTGAGCAGGATCTGAGGATTGAAACAAACATGTCACATGGGCCGTGATTGGGTAAATCGCACACACCTTCTCCTCAATCCACGTCATGTCAGAAAATCTGTCCGGAAGGGTGCCACAATACAAATGGTTTGCCAAGGCGAGAGGAGGTACCTTGTTCTGTGTTAAGAATGTGCGGCAAGGAGGGCACATCATCATGGAGAGACAATCAGCACTGTCAAAGAGGAGTCCAGTTTGATCTAACATCAGCCCTTCCAGGAGTTCAGGGCTGTAAGAGAAGCATGTTGACAACGATTGCACAATGCACTTCTGGATAATGTAAGGGTCAGAGACTCATAACAAGTTGAGATGAAGAGATGACAAGTCACCGGATACCAATATCCGAACAGTGTCTTTGTCATATTGTGAGCATACAGTGCAAACCAGAGGTGTTTTCCATGCTGAACCTCGGACATATTCATTCAAGCACCGGAAGATAACATCTTGACCAACAGCAATGGGCCATTGTTGCTCTCTGAATATTCATTGGTCCTGCATGTCAGCTAGGACAGACTGTTTCATTTCTGCATGCTGACATGCACCAAACTGGTCTGGTGCATGGCTGACTAAGCACTACTGCAGCTGACAAATAGTACCAGGACTATAACAACTTAGTGTTCCTCTATTCAGAAATCGATCCATGACTCAGAACTGAAAGTTTCTTTTTGCTTGTAAAAGTTTCACTTATTATTTCTAATTCATTTTTCATGGGTGTGTTTATGCATGTTTGGTTCCAGAAACCACTCTATAAGATTCCCACAGATGTCAGGTGACCCCAGAAAAATAATTATATAAAGTTACCCTGCAGAGAAACTCATGAAACCCACTATGTTTTACTCGCATCATTTCTATGCATCTACAAAAAAAGTGCGAATTTATGCTTCAAATATTACATAATTGATATTCCTCCTAGGATAGCCACTAATAGTCACCTGATCTCAAGTTTATAAATAGCCATCGATATCTCACATGACTTCTTCTCACACCCTTGAGTGTATTACAAATCAAACTATGACAATATTCAATAAATAGGGTAGGTTAGCACCCCTACAAAATGTGGGAAAACAGTAGCATAGCCATTCATTTTGTCTATCTAAGACCCACCTTTTTGTCAATAAAAGAGAGATTTCTCCCCCTCAGAAATATAACTGAGAGTGAAGTGTGACCAGCACTATCAGCACACTGTCAAGAACATTGTCAACAACAGTAAGACTGGAAGTCTATCTCTGTGAGACAGCACTACCTTGAGCTCACTGTGCTCAACAACTAGCAAGACCCTGAGCTCACTGTGTCTGACAACCAGCAAGACAAATCTTTTTCTTTGACAAAATCATTCTAGTTTTCTTTCATCTTTCCTCTCTCTTTTTCTTTCTCTGTTGTCTGTTTCCTTGCTTCTGTTTCCTTTGAATCTTTCTCTTTTCCTTCTTTTTCTTTGATTTTTTTTGGTCTCTCTCTCTTTCAAAGTTTGTTGGTGCTAGTGTCCTTGTGTTTCTAATATTTGTGTTGTCTCTTTAGTCCATCTATGGCCAGAGTAGCTTAGTGGGAGAGACTTTAGGGGTTGACAGCGACACTCGATCTCGCACATCTGAGTAGCAATACTGAGTTAAGGTCTTCACTGACTGATAGACTCTAGTTATTGAAAGGGGACTTGGTATTGAAATCAAGGACATCCATTCCTGCTAACTGCTTAATACTAATAGTGAGTTCCTTGGCAGCAGGTTCAATAGTAAGCTAGAGATCTCTGAAGTAGTGATCAGTCTTGACCAGGGATTCTACCTGCTTGTCTGAGAAGGTGATTGTTGTAACTTCCCACAAATTGCAGTAGCACATTTGTTGCAAAACACCTCCATTCCATTGTAGAGAGTGATTCAACCAGTTACTTCTGTTTCTTAGTTTGTTCAAATTCTGTGTTTTTCTTTGAAGTTTAGTTGTTTTGAGAATCTTTTTATTGTCCAAGAGTTTTGCTGATCTCACAGAAGTGACTCATTTGCTGACTGTAGCCTGGGGAACATAAACAGCCACCCACGTACAACCACATTATCAGTCATTGTATTTGTCTAAATCACTGACCATGGAGATATTTGGTTTTATAGGTGTTTATCTATAGATCATCTATCTAAGAAGACAACACACCTTTTTAAGCCGAGCAGAAGGTGATGTGATCTCTTGTGAAATACATTGAATGACCTGTGCGCCGAATTCTGCCTGCAGTATGGAGTTCAAAACCTCATGCCACAGGGCAGAAGGAGAGAGTGGGAAGGGATGATGACACAAATATATGTCACATAGCACCGTCAGGGTGGAATCATGGAGGAAGATTGCATGGAGACATATACAGTTTGTGAGAACATTGCATGACTTTCGATGGGATTGCGAGTTGTACATGAAGTGTTGGTCACAAGGCAAATGGCGAATACATGTCTGGATGTCAGACCGGGAAAGGCGCTCAAGTCGCTTGGTGAGGTGATCAAGTGGGAGAGACAGCCACAATGGGTTCAAATCTGTGTGTGAGGGTCAGGTACCTGCAGGAGCAAGGTGGAGAATGGGTGTGCAGAATGCTTTGGTAATCTGATCTCCATAGCTCGACTGAATTTCAGTGGCCAGAATTGTCGCTCTGGTTTTCAAAGAGCTGCAAGGAACAGCAGCTGTAGTACAACGAAACAGAAGTAGATCTGGCATAAGCTTGATTTCAGACCAACACCTTGCAAAATGGTGCAGGAGAAACTGGACAGAACTGTCTTTCACACGTGCAATGGATCATGGGCACCCAAGAGCTTGAGCTGCAATATGTAATTCGGGTGCAGAGAGCACGCTTAAATTTTGTGCATGATTCGAGACTGGGTGAGAAGGCCACACAGGATCACTACTCAATGCGGACAAGAAGTATATGTGCCATGTAGCAATGGCAAGGCTTCTGAAGACAGTGCAGTGACTGTATGCTGATCCCTCAAAATGAGAACCTGGAATTAAAACAGAATCGTGCTCCATTCACACAATAACAACAGATGCTGCAACCTCCACTGAGATAGCATCTGGTGTTGGATGACAGACCAAACAGGACCGAGCATGAATGGAAGTGTCATTTGTAACCAGGCGCCAAAACTTTCTGGAGTTGCAAAAATGGCGGTGTGATACATGGGGTAATACAACAGATCATAGTAAAGAGAGTAAGAGGGTATTTGGTGTTCAACATCATGGGGTCATGGGGTGGACACTCATCAATGTCAAGAACTCGCATACATGTGGACGGACTCTTGAGCAAAAATGGGGACATCTCGCCTGGTGAAAACAGTGAGCAAAAGCATCACAAACGATACAAATGCAACAACTTACAATGAACTGGTGAGAAGTGGTGTGCGCACAGGAATACATGATGGAGCCATGAGAGATGGCATTTAAATGATACAAATTACTTGTTGAGCAGTGACAGTGTGCCAAGATCCCAATGTGAAACCTTCTGAAACCAAATGCATCATCACAAAAGGATTTCACAAGAGTTCTAGAACCTGCTGGACATGAAAATTGAAAAGGAAATATTTTCAGGCGCACATTTGGACACAGGTGCCTGGACATTTAGTGCATACAGAACCCTCCCTACTTCATAGAGTCGGGGACTTGTCACACTTGTGAGCACCTGACACTAGAGCTCTGATTGGACCATTGGACAACCTTCTCACTGCACCGCTGTAACAACATATTGGTGCTGGCCTTAGAACCCTATCTTTTAGCACACGTCTCACATCTATAGGAATCTCCACCAGTCCAAAAGCCATCTTACCCCTTTAGCATTGCCGGCGGCATCTCACGCTTACCACACACCATACCGACTGCCGCACCACATTCCATGTACCAATGTCCTCCCATGTCCTTGCCACGTCTGCATAGCTCCATTTGGTGCATTGTTTGTCTTATGTTCATTATCACTGATTTCACGGCAAGTCTTATTACATGTTGCCTCGTGCCGCAACTGCCTCGCACTATGTTTACATATGGCGGTTACTGTACTTGAGCACTACTGATCTCGCCTAGAGCATTCCGAATACATACAATTTAGGATGTAAGCACTGCATACCCCGCATGATACAGTACCTGATTTTACCCCATTGCACGTACTATAGGTCAGGATTATTGTCTAGCTCTGGAACCACCCAGTAGTAGACTTAGTCTTTAAAGTTCTTTACCGCTCATTAATTGATCACACTCTTTCACCAATACTGCTGGCATACCACTGGACTCTTGATTACTATTTTTATTGAACTTCTCATGCACCGCTACTTTACCACTGAAAGTACCACAGCCTTCTTTGCAGTTTCTTTGCACTGCTCGCAACCTTACCGCTACCACTGATATCATCGCTTGCTCGACATTACTGTTACTGACTTTATCTCAACCACAGTAGCACCGCTACATAAGACGCTAGTCCCGGTGGCATCATCACTGACCACGGCAACTTACTGCTGACTATGATGCTACTTTAGCTCACTGGTTTGACTTGGATTTAATTATACTAACAGGCATCCCCCTTTAGGGTAGAACACTCTCGTTTTGCAAGTGAAGCAGACTAGATGGAGCGTAAGACCACACATACTAACCTAGGAGGTAGTTTATCTACAGCCCAGGTTAGGTTGAATCTTTACACCGCCATGTCACATATAATGAATGTTTGTCTAGAACATCATTTCAATTGATTGATAATGGTGCATGTGCACCAAGTCCCTGACTTCCGATTCCAAAGTTCTCATGATTTTGGAACTCCTATTTTCACAACTTGTCTTCAGATACTCCAATCCATCATCTATTGTTTCCCTTGCCAGACATGTAATTCTGCAGTACTGCGATGTTATTTACAATTTTTTTCCTGGGTGTGTTAATGTATGTAGATCAACAGACATTTTAACATCACTGAGACCAGGCTCCTTCTCAGCCCCTGATTCGAGTGTGGAGGAGTCATCTGAGGGTGTGGTTGTTTAATAAGTCACATGATACAACAAAAATTCAAACCCAGCATAACCTTATTCTCCTCACACTCTCACCGGGGGCTGGAAGATAACATTTGTAAACAAAGGTCAGCCACAGTGACAGTGACTGCAGAACTCCAAAAATGCTCATTCACACCTAGTGTAGGGTTACAATTATTCAAATTAATATAGTTATTTATCTGCCTCGGTTAATGTTACACCCACTCCAATATGGACACAGTGATCACAGCACTATGAGACTCCAACTTAAGTGCCTCACAATTCATTGTATCAATTCTGCAAAGCCAACAATATAATGGACATCATGTTGTCACGGATCTTCTTACCCATTGTGATGAAATCTTGGATGTGTTCATTCATCATCCTTCTCATCAAGCTGAAGCTTTACAACACACCAACCAAGTTATGAGAGAGCAATATATTAGGGAGATTAAATCAATCTCATCTCATCAGAAGAAGCGGGTTGGCACTTTGGCCCATCACATACAACCACACAACAGGTAGAGGACTTTAGTATTGAGGAGATGAGCATAAAAATGCAGGCTTGTGCACCTGCACTGTGGGATTTACTTGGGTTTCTCCTTGGCATTGGTAGTTTGTGTGAAGCAAAGGGAAAGGATGCTGAAGCTGATATTGTCATGGATGAAGTACATGATAAAGATGATAGCTATTGGGACAATCTAGATGACATAGATCTTGATGGATTTATCAATGGGCTCTCGTCAGATGACTCACACATCAAGCAATTGGTGCCTGTGCAAAACACTGCAATTATTGCAATTGTAAGCATTATGTATCCCTTAAGTTACTGTGAATCTGAACAAATAAAATTTAGAAATGTGTTGTCATAATGAGCATATTGATGCAAAGCACGAACCAAAGGTCAAATGCGAGCCCCTTCAGTGACAAACTCCATACTATACGGGTCACCCGACCCACATAATATCCCATCAAAGATGGGCCAGCGGATGATGGGCTGAGGTTATGTATATCCTCGATGTTGACGGATGGGCCGGGGAGAATATTATTTCTGATGGAGACGGGTGGGCCGGGAGACTTGTATTTTCGGGAGAGACGGGTGGGCCGAGGGAAACATGATTTCTGATGTTGATGGATGGGCCAGGGGGATATCATCCCCGACAGAGATGGGTGGGCCCATCTGGGTAGTATGTAGAGTAGGATATTATAGACAGCTGGGCTGAAGAGAGATGCAAGGCAAATATTATTGCATAGATGGGTGGGCCGAGGTAAGAGAATATTACATATATGGGTGGGCTGAGGTGAGAGAATATTACATATATGGGTGGGCCGAGGGTGCAGTAAAATATTTATTGCATAGACAGGTGGGCCAACATGGGGGAATTTTACATAGACGGGTGGGGCCATGGACGGGTGGCCAGTAAAATATTTATTGCATAGACGGGTGGGCCGGGGGAGTTTACATAGATGGGTGGGCCGAGGTAAAATATATTACATATACGGGTGGGCCTAGATATGTATGATAAAGACGTACAGCTGATGTAGCCACCAGAGAATCAAACACATAGGATACATGCACCCTATGAGTGCATATGCCTACCATCGACCACCAAAATCTAAACCCTGAAGCACAAAAACCTGAATTCACCATGTCTGACATTCATTGATAATTGAGGTGCCGGGTGCCGGGTGCCAAGTCCTGAATCCAGGGACTCAAAACTGGAGATTCAAATTAGATATTTCCTGAATTCTGGATACCCAGACACCCGAAACACAACACACAAGGTGAAAGATTTAAAGTCCATGTGTCGAGTCATCTGGTGCCGAGTGCCGGGTGCGGGTGCAGAGTACCGAAACTAGAAACTCGAGATTCGAGATTCGAGACAAAACAGACATCTACCAAAAATGTGTGGATCAAAGTTTTGTTGTTGCCTGACATGTGTCTGAGTCCCGAGGACTGAACCCAGAAATTGTGGACTACCAGATTTCGGGATTCAGGGTTCGGCACTCGAGATTCGAGATTTGAGACGAAAAAGATATCTACCAAAAATGTGTGGATCAAAGTCATTTTATTGCCTAACATTTTTTTTGGCCTCAAGTGCAGAAGCCTGAATACCGAACCCCAAACCCCTAAATAGTAGACTACCGGAGTTCGGAGTTCAGGGTTCGGCACTTAGAATGTGTGGATCAATAGGTGTCTATTGCCTCACATTGTTCTGAATCCCGAGTCGCGAGTGCTGGGTGCCGGGGTTCAGGGTTCGGCACTCAACATGTGTAAATCAATATCTTTGTATTGCCTCGCATTGTTCTAACTCCTGGGTGCCAAAGAGTGCCGGGTGCCAGAGTTCGGGGTTCAGCACATAAATATGTGGATCAATATCTTTCACATTGTTATGAGTCCCAAATCCTGATCCCTGAGTGCCAGGTGCTGGAGTTCAGGGTTTGGCACTCAACATGTGTAAATCAATATCTTTGTATTGCCTCACATTGTTCTAACTCCTGGGTGTCGGAGTTCGGGGTTTGGCACTCAACATGTGTAAATCAATATCTTTGGATTGCCTCACATTGTTCTAACTCCCAGGTGCTGGGGTTTGGGGTTCGGTGTTAAAATATGTGGATCAATATTTTTCACATTGTTATGAGGCCTGAGTCCCAATTCCTGACTGCCAGGTGCCGGAGTTCAGGGTTTGGTGTCAAAATATGTGCATCAATATCTTTCACATTGTTATGAGTCCCAAGGCCCAAGTCCCGAGTGCTGGGTGCCAGAGTTTGGGGTTCAGCACTCAACACGTGTGAATCAATATCTCTGTATTGCCTCACATTATTCTAAGTCCCAGGTACCAAGTCCCAGGTGCCAGGGGTTGGGGTTCGGCACTTAAAATATGTAGATCAATATTTTTCACATGGTGATGAGTCCCGAGTCCCAGTGTAAAGATACAATCTACCCTGAGCTGTAGATAAACCACGGCCTAAGCTAGTATGCAAGTCTTGCACTCTACCTAGTCTGCTTCACTTGCGAAGGCAAGAACGTTCAACCCTAAAGGGAATGCTAAGTTAGTAAAGTTCAATAATGCCTAACCTGTGGTGCAAGAATGCCATCGGAGGTAGCGAGATGCTAGCGGTGACCTCCGGTCTGTGGGAAACTTGCGGTAAGCGTGGGAATGCAGTAGGCAAGCGTAGCATGAACAGTAAAACTGCGGTAGTACGAGCGGTAAAACTGCGGTAAGCGTGGGAACTTCTGCGGTAAAACAAGCGGTAGTGTAGCGGTGAAGCGTGGGAAAGCGCGGGAAAGTGGTAAAGAGCGGTGGTGCGTGCAGCGGTAAAGCGGTAAAGAGCGGTGGTGCGTGCAGCAGTAAAGCGGTAAAGAGCGGTGGTGTGTGCAGCGGTAAAGCAATTCTTAAGGAAACAGTGACTTCAGTAAAGGACTTTATTTCGTAGTGACAGTAGTGGTGACTATTCCTAAGTACCGTGTGTACTATAGGAGGGAAGTAAGTAAAGAGTACGGGTACCTAGGAATTTTATACAAAAGGAATAGCTACGGAAACAGAAAGGATAGGATTAACACGCAGCAGACATGTAATAAGACTGCACTACAGTTTACAAAACATCACGTACCAGCGAGACTGGATGGACATAGGACGGACAGTGAATCTTGCTTGTGGATGCCTAATGGGTTCGTGGAGATTGCCGAAGATCACCGCTTTGCAGGAAAGTTACCGCAGTACAGCCATTAAGCTGCAACAAGGCTTCCGGAGTGTGGAACAATACCGTTAGATAGGGGTAAACGCATGGTAAAGTAGGACGGTGAAGCCGAAGGGTAAGGATAATGATTGCCATGTGACACCTATATGAAAATGTGCCGTTTCAAGCTCAGCGTGAGTTTGTTCGTCACACTGGGTGCTGGGGTTCGGGTTCAGCACTTAAGATGTATGGATTGATATGTTTCACATTGTTACCCAGCACCCGGCACAAGGTGACTCAACAGATAGGTTTCAAATTCTTTACATTTTGTGTCGAGTCCTGAGTGCCAGGTGCCGGGGTTCGGGGTTTGGCACTCAAAATGTGTGAATCAATGTGAGGCAATAAAAAGACTTTGACCCACACATTTTTAGTGCTGAACCCCGAACTCTGACATCTGGTAGTCCACAATTTCGGGGTTTGGCACTTGTGATTCTGCACTCAGGACTCAGAAAAATGTGAGACAATAAAAGGAATTTGATCCACACATTTAAAACTTGAAACTCATAAAATGTATATCATGTAAATTTTCTATTTCCTTACACAGTTCACCAAGTGTCAAGTACCAAGACCTGAGACCCGAATCCTGAATTCCTGGCAATGTACCAAGTGCCGAGTGCTGAGTGCCAAAACCCAAAACTTGAAACTTGAAACACAACACTTGAAACTCGCAAAAATCTGTATCATGTAAAATTTCTATTTCCTTACACAGTTCACCAAGTGTTGAGTACCAAGACCCAAGACCTGAATCCTGAATGTAGGGTTGGCAGGCCAGCTGCGGAGGTCCGGAGATATGGAGATCAGGGCCAGAGATCATAGTGGAGATGGGGTGTGAAATACAGTATGTGACAGAAACTCGCAAAAATGTATATCATGTAAAATTTCTATTTCCTTACACAGTTCACCAATTGTCAAGTAACAAGACCTGAGACCCAAATCCTGAATTCCTGGCAATGTATGAAGTGCTGAGTGCTGAGTGCTGAGTGCCGAAGCCTGAGACCCAAAACTTGAAATTTCAAAACTCGCAAACATCTGTATCATGTACAATTTCTATTTCCTTACACAGTTCACCGAGTGTTGAGTACCAAGACCCAAGACCCAAATCCCAAATTTAGGGTTGGCAGGCTAGCTGCAGAGGTCCAGAGGTCTGGAAATATGGAGATCAGGGCCAGAGATCATAGTGGAGATGGGGTGTGAAATACGGTATGTGACAGAAACTCGCAAAAATGTATATCATGTAAAATTTCTATTTCCTTACACAGTTCATTGAGTGTTGAGTAGCAAGACCCGAGACCCGAATTCCTGGCAATGTAGCAAGTGCCTCGTGCCAAAGCCCAAAGCCCAAAACTTGAAACTTGAAACTCAAAACTTGCAAAAATCTGTATCATGTAAAATTTCTATTTCCTTACACAGTTCACTGAGTGTTGAGTACCAAGCCCCGAGACCTGAATTCCTGGCAATGTAGCAAGTGCCTCGTGCCAAAGCCCAAAACCCAAAACTTGAAACTTGAAACTCAAAACTTGCAAAAATCTGTATCATGTAAAATTTCTATTTCCTTACACAGTTCACCGAGTGATTCCATTCCTCTGGATCTCCCTGCATTCCTCTCCGGACATATTCCCCTGCCACATGCATTACACTATTTGAGGTATGTCCTTGTCTCCAGCTCTCGGTTACCTCTGTTTCTGTCTTGATAATCTCTTTCGTACATATCTCATCTCTGAGTTCATTTTGTTATGTTCCATTGTACTTAGTAGTATGTTTACGCATGGTTCATACATAGCCTTGGATTATGCTTACTGATCCTTACCTATGATACCTACAGTATATAAACTCGCACTGAAGTACTCTGGACTTCAGTTTGGTCATTACTGTCTGATTACTTACTTTCTTCTTTCTACTTATTCTCTGCTTTATATCTTGCTACCTTCTCATGTCAATATAACTCCATTCCATTCTTGCACTTGGGCTCTGGCCCTTGTAAGCCTCTGGTTCAGGCCTATGGGAGTATTCCCTAGGCCGGACCTTTGACCCTTTGTTATATTATACTTTCCGAACTTTGTCTGAACTCCAGTCTTTATCTCTGTTCACCTCCAGCTCTACCTTTGGTAGTCTTCCTCTGTTTGTTTCTACTCCAGACTTTATCCGTAGTAGCCTGTACCTTCCTTACATAATCTCCGGACCTACTCCTCCATAGTAGGGCAATACTTCCCCCCAAATCCACAGAGCTCCACTCCTCCGTTTCTCCACTCCTCCACTCCTCCATTTCTCTGTTCCTCCACTCCTCATCCTCTGGACCTCCTATCTCTGGACCTCTTGTCCTGTCCTATCCTATCCTTGACCTCCTGTGGTCATATTTCCCCCTGGAGCCTTGCTCCAATCCTGCCCTAGACTTCATCCAGCGGTCTTCCCTTCACACATTCTACTTGGGACTTGTCCCAGTAGTCTTACCTTTATCTCCGCCTACCTCCGGCGTAGTTTTCTACACTTCTCCAGAAGTTTATTGGTGCTCTATGGAGCAATCCAGCCCAAGAGTTCCTCCAAGGTTCTCCCTCGGACTTCACAAGAACTCCTCTTTGGACTTCATATGAAATTAGGGGCATGTACTCAGGCAAGGGGCACAGCGCACAAGCTGAGGCCAAGCCCCCATGAATTAGTATGACCCTCCAGTATGACCCCATGCAAAGCTGGAACTTCTGAATAGCCTCTGGTTTTGCATGGCCATAACAGTTTTGAGTTTCAGCACTCAGCACTCAGTGATTCAAGAATTTGCTTCTGGCAGAGGTAACATTCATTGAAAAAAATTGTATATACATCAATTACTATGCAATTATGCCAACCTCCTCACAAGACCCTTTAACCTTCACCTCAACATCCAAGAACAAAAACATAGAAAGTCGCATTTCTCACACTTTTGATGTTTTCAGTATCTTACTCTTGCATAAATAATACAGCCTCTTCATATATCATTATAATACCATATATACTTGCTTTGTATGACAAGGATCAGCTGAAAATAGGCCGGAGTTTTGAACTAGTGTGAATGCTTACTATTTCTACTGATAAGGAGCCCATACTTTCAAAACATCAAAGTTTATTCATCAGACACCTGGAGTAGATTTAAAATACATTCACTATGATATATCTAAATTTATAAAACCATCCAACAAGAATTGAGTGCTGAGGAAGTGAAATAGATAAGAAATTGACTGTGGGAAAGTTCAAAGTCCCAAAATATCGAAAATGGTCAGTTGGGCAGTTGTAGGACTTTGACGCTGGGTCAACTGAGATATACACCACATCCCTTTCACCACCCTCCAACCTCAGGGCAATATGCAGTATAGGTTCCTTTAGTAGTCTAACATGTATCTTACATATTTTGAATGAAATATTTAAACTGTACCATATATAAATGTGACTTTGTGTAAAAAGATGTCAATTGTCACTTTTCACACATATGTCATTTTACTTATCGTTCAGTCAGTCCTTCATGGATCTTTCTAAAACTTCAAATACATCATTAGGGACATATATGAGAGGTAAATCATGCATCAGATCACTTATCATAAGCTTGATTATTATGTAGGCTTCTTATCAGTAGAAATATCCCCTGTACATGACATATCAGATTTGTGGCCTATATACAACTGATCCTTTGCATATGACACATGTAGGAGTGTGCTACTGTTGATGTCTGAGCAGGGCTGGCCATTCATGCAATGATAAGACATTCAAAAACTTTGAAAATGATTGAGGAGCAACAGGAGGGCATCCATGATAAGATGGTTGAGATTGAACTGGATGTTGAGGTGAAGGTTAAAGGGTCTTGTGAGGAGGTGGACATAATTGCATAGTGATAGATGTATATACAATTTTTTTCAATGAATGTTACCTCTGCCAGAAGCAAATTATTGAATCACTGAGTGCTGAGTGCTGAGTGCTGAGTGCCAACACTTGAAACCCAAAACTTGAAACTCACAAAGTGTGAAGTACCAAGACCTGAGACCCAAAACCCTGGCATACAGTTTCAAGTTTCAAGTTTCAAGTTTCAAATTTTGGGGTTCAGGGTTTAGGGTTCGGGTTCTGGCACGAGGCACTTGTTACATTGCCAGGAATTCAGGATTTGGGTTCCGGGTTTTGGTACTTGACACTCGGTGAACTGTATAAGGAAATAGAAATTTTACATGATACAGATTTGTGCGAGTTTCAAGTTTCAAGTTTCGGGGTTCGAGGTCTGGCACTCGGCACTTGTTACATTGCCAGGAATTCAGGATTCGGGTCTCAGTTCTTGGTACTTGACACTCGGTGAACTGTATAAGGAAATAGAAAATTTACATCTTACACATCTTTGCAAGTTTCAAGTTTCAAGTTGTAAATTTTGGAGTTCGGGCGTTGTGTTCCGGCACTCAGCACTTGTTACATTGCCAGGAATTCGGGATTTGGGTCCCAGGTCGTGGTACTTGACACTCGGTGAACTGTGTAAGGAAATAGAAATTTTACATGATACAGATTTTTGCAAGTTTCAATTTTGAAGTTTGAAGTTTGAAGTTTCGGAGGTCAGGTTCTGGCACTCGGCACTTGTTACATTGCCAGGAATTTGTGATTCAGGTCCCGGGTCTTGTTACTTGACACTCAGTGAACTGTGTAAGAAAATAGAAATTTTACATGATACAAATTTTTGCAAGTTTCAATTTTGAAGTTTGAAGTTTGAAGTTTCGAAGTTCGGGGGTCGGGTTCCAGCACTCGGCACTTGTTACACTGCCAGGAATTCGGGATTCGGGTCCCGGGTCTTAGTACTTGACACTCGGTGAACTGTGCAAGGAAATAGAAAATTTAAATGATACAGATTTTTGCAAGTTTCAATTTTGAAGTTTGAAGTTTGAAGTTTCGGGGCTTGGGTGAGGGCACTTGGCACTTGTTACATTGCTAGAAATTCGGGGGTTTTGGGTCTCAGGTCTTAGTACTTGACACTCGGTGAACTGTGCAAGGAAATAGAAATTTTACATGATACAGATTTTTGGAAGGTTCAAGTTTGAAGTTTGAAGTTTCAGAGTTTGGGGGTCGGCTTCTGGCACTTGGCACTTGTTACATTGCCAGGAATTTGGGATTTGGGTCCCGGGTCGTGGTACTTGACACTCGGTGAACTGTGTAAGGAAATAGACATTTTACATGATACACATTTTTGTGAGTTCCAAGTTCCAAGTTTCAAGTTTCAAGGTTCAGGGTTTGGGTTCTGGCACTCAGCACTTGTTACATTGCCAAGGATTCAAGATTCGGGTCCTGGGTCTTGATACTTGACACTCGGTGAACTGTGTGAGGAAATAGGCATTTTACATGATATACATTTTTGCAAGTTTCAAGTTTTGAGTTTTGAGTTTCAGCTTTTTATTGCCTCACATTTTTCTGAGTCCCAAGTGCCAAATCCTGAGTGCTGAACCCCGGTAGTCCACAATTTCGGGGTTCGGCACTTGGGATTCAGCACTCAGGACTCAGACAAATGTCAGGCAATCAAAAGATTTGATTCACACATTTTTGGTAGATATCTTTTTTGTCTCGAATCTGTTACAGCCATGCAAAACCAGAGGCTACTCAGACGTTCCAGCTTTGCATGGGGTCTTACTGGAGTGTCATAACTAAATCATAAGGGCTTGGCCTCTGCTCATGCGCTGTGCCCCATATACAAGAGCCATACTACAATGTGGTATAAGTATGTCCTTGAGGAATTTGTTCATTCTCACACAATATCATAGATAGTGAAAAATGTCAAAACATGCGGACAGTTTTTTGAGCCACTGTATGTGCCCCTAATTTTGCATGAAGTCTGAGGGGGAGTTCCAGTGAAGTCCAGAGGGGAACTCCAGAGGAACTCTAGGGCTAGACTGCTCAATAGTGCGCCAACGGACTACTGTAGGATCGTGGGAACCATGCAGGAACTATTTCCGGAGGACAGGAAATACAGGTAAGACTACTGGGTCGAGTCCCAAGTAGAATGGAATGGAGGATGGACTGCCAGATGAAGTCCAGGGCAAGATAGGAGGGAAGCTCCAGGGGGAAAGATGATCCACAGGATGTCAAGGGTGGGGTAGGACAGGACCAGAGGTCCGAAGATAGGGGGTCCAGAGATAGGAGGTCTGGAGGGGGAGGAGTATAGGAGTGTAGGAGTGGAGGACCAGAGAAGTGAAGCTCCGTGGATCCAAGTGGAAGTATTTAGGACATTGATGAGGATCGGAAGTCTCAGATATCAGAGGAGGGAAAGTCCGTACATAGTGGTGGGTGAGCTGTGCTCAGGGTGGGCTAGGATATGCATAGTGTTAGCAAGCTAGCTGCAGAGGTCTGAAGGTCCAGTCTGTTACGACCATGCAAAACCGGAGATTAGTAAGAAGTCCTGGTCTTACATGGGGTTGTACTGGAGGGTTGTAAAGTCAAAGGGGCTTGGCCTCAGCTCGTATGCTGTGCCCCTTACCCGAGTATGTGCCCTTAATTTCAGATGAAGTCCAAGGGAGAGTTCTGGTGAAGTCCAGATGGAGGGTCCGGATGAACTCTAAGGCAGGATAGCTCGACAGAGCTCCGATGGACTTCCGGATGAGCGCAGGAATGCGCCGGAACTATTTCCGGAAGGTAGGGAGTAATGGTAACACTACTGGAACAAGCTCCAAGTAGAATGGATGAAGGATGGACTGCTGGACAAAGTCCAGGGCAGGATAGGAGCAGAGCTCTGGAGGGAAAGATGATCCATAGATGTCAGAGGATAGGATAGGATGGATCCAGAGGACTAGGGGTCCGAAGGTCCGGAGCTCAGAGGAGCGGAGGAGTGGATGATTGGATGATTGGATGAGCATAGCTCTGTGGATCTTATAGGAAGTGTTGGCTACTAGAGGGGAGTAGGTCTGGATATGGTGTAGAGATAGTATAGACTACTCCGGACAAGGTCCGGAATAGAAACAGACAGTATAAGACTACCAAAGGTAGAGTCGGAGGTGAAACAGATGATAGACAGAGATGGACGAAGTCCGAAAAGATTATAGGACATACAGTGGCTCAAAAAACTGTCCGCATGTTTTGACATTTTTCACTATCTATGATATTGTGTGAGAATGAACAAATTCCTCAAGGACATACTTATACCACATTGTAGTATGGCTTCAGGGCTTTTATTTGAGCCCTACACCGTGGGAATCGGCGGAGATATGGTGGAGATATAAGGCTTATAAAATGATGACTCATGTGGACAGTTTTTTGAGTGTATATTAAAACTATATAAATCATTATTTATGACACCATAAAAATCATGCCACTATTATATAAATTATAAAGTGGTGTCATTATGTTATTTTATGACTATATCTAACTATATAAACCAGAATATCTCATGTATCATAGTCATAATCACCATGAAAGCCATCTCCTCTGCTCAAAGAGATAATATCCTCTCTCTGTCTTATGCTGGCCTCTCTGCTCGCCAAATTTCCTCTAGAACTGGAGTATGCAAGTCCACTGTGGCCAAGTTCATCAAAGAAAGCCACCCAGACAAGGAAAACTCTTGTGGAGGACGTCCATCCAAGCTTACCTCTACTGACAAAAGGGCTATTATCCAACATATCACTACAGGAAAGGCTGATAATGCTGTCCAAGCCACCCATTATATCAATTCCACCATCACTACCCCTGTCTCTTCACAAACTGTGAGGAATGTTCTCAAGGCAGCTCATCTCAAGGCAGTAACAAAGAAGAAAAGCCTCTTCTCTCCATCAAACATAGGCAGAGAAGACTAGCCTTTGCCTTAGCTCATCAACACTGGACTGTAGAGGACTGGAAGTGTGTTATATGGTCAGATGAGACCAAAATCAATAGGATTGGGTCAGATGGGAAGGTGTATGTATGGAAAAGAAGGGAGATGGCCTAACAGACAGAGAGGTTAATGGGACTGTCAAGTTTAGAGGAGGTTCTTTAATGGTATGGGGCTGTATGGGATGGAATGGTGTGGGAATGCTTGCTGAGGTTGAGGGGAAGATGAATGCTGAGCAGTATGTGGACATTTTAAATGACCACTTGCTGCCTAGCTTGGCAGAATCAGGGATTGATGAAGAAGATATCATTTTCCAACAGGATAATGATCCCAAGCACACATCCAGAAGAGCTAGGGAATGGTTTGAAGAACATAACATCAATGTTCTTGACTGGCCAGCACAGTCTCCTGATGTCAATGTCATTGAACATCTCTGGGGAACACTCAAGAAAAAGCTTCAAGCCTATGAAAACCCCCCTAAAGGAGTATGGGAGCTTTGGGAGAGAGTAGCAGTGGAATGGGGGAAGATCACAGCTGAGGATTGCCAGAAATTAATTGAGAGTATGCCTAGAAGGATAGAGGCAGTAATTAAAGCCAAGGGAGGTCATACAAAATACTAGAATACCTGGTTATTACTGTAAAATACTTGAGTCAAAAAACTGTCCGCATGAGTCACCATTTTGTGAGCCTTGTATCTCCACCATATCTCCACCGATTCCCACGGTGTAGGGCTCAAATGAAAGCCCTGAAGCCATACTACAATGTGGTATAAGCATGTTTTTGAGGCATTTGTTTGTTCTCACACAATATTATAGATAGTGAAAAATGCCAAAACATGCGGACAGTTTTTTGAGCCACTGTAGGATCAAAGCTCCGGCCTAGGGAGTGATCCCATAGGCCTGAGTTCGGAAGCTTACAAGGGCCGGAGCCCAAGTGCAAGAATGGGAACGGAGTTATATAGACATGATAACAGGATACAGAGTAATCAAAGGAATATACAGAAGTAGGAACAATGAATCAGACTGAGGTCTGCAGGAGTTGTACTACAAGTTTATATACTGTAGGAGCATGCCGGAGTGTAAGTACGGATGGTCCAAGGCTATGTCTGAAGCATACGGAAACACATTAGTAAGTACAGCAGGACATAAGGCTATGAACTCGGAGATGAAGCTCATACGAAATACTTATCAAGACGGAGGCAGAGATCACCGAGAACTGGAAGCACAGAGATACCCAGAAGCCAGAGACACAGGTATATTCTAAAAGGGGTAATGCGCAGGTGTGCGGGAATAGTTCAGATATGAACTCAGATCGGATATGGACATGGATCAGATATGGACACGGATCAGATATGGACACAGATGGATATGGATTGGAGTGGATCGGTGGATCGGATATGTGAACTGGATTGGATGGGTGGATCAGATATGTGTAGGTTGGGTGTCTGGATGTCCATGGATTGGATTTGATCTAGACCTGAATGTACGGTATATGACACAGTTGGATGATATGCAACTACCTCAGCTCCGTCATGTCTACAATTATCATACACATGGGCCCACCCGTCTATATTTTATACCACCCTTGGCCCACCTGTCTAATACAATATTTTATATAACACTCTTGGCCCAACCGTCTAATATGTGTCTGGGCCCACCTGTGTATGTGATAACAAGTACCCTTCACATACCTGTCTACCTGATACACATCTACCTTGGTACACCCATCTACATAATATCTAACTACCTCGGCCCATCCGTCTACCAAATATTCATGTACATCGGCCCACTCATCTACTCTACATATTCCTTGCATGGGCCCACCCACCATCATCGGGAATCATATTCCTCCCAGCCCATCCGTCATGAACAAGGATATTTCTACCATGGGCCCATGGTCCGCTGGCCCATATCATACGGGATATTATGCACATCCGCTCACTCGTATAATACGGAGATAGTTCACTGTAATATGTGCAAATGCCCTGCAAAGCATACTCAAAATCTTCTTACAGTCAACGCATACCCCTCAGAAAGTCATTGACACCCTTGCATGCATTGGAATATCAATATCTACAGATTCTATCCATGCTGCTATTCGTTCACTGTCAGCTGAATCACAGAATAATCTTCAAACCATTGGAAAATCCCTCCTCACCTCATATGCCTATGATAACTTCGACGTAGACCTAAAATCTCAAGTTCCTCAGTCTGAAAAGTCAAATGAAACACTAAAGCACCTTACCTGCAGTTTGCTATTTCCATTGGAGCATGGGGTCACCACAGATGACTTAAAATGCTCAGAGGAGTTGTGGAGACAGTCAATGCTGAACCCATGTGCACAGCTATCCATGCTACTGCCCAAAAGATCGTGAAAGGATCTTTTGCATATCCACCCAGAATTACAGGATGAATCTGCACCACAACTCTCCTGATGTGATCGGTTCAATGCACAAATGTTCCTGTCAGACTTGTGTGAACACAGGCCACAATACTTTCATCACATTCAGTCTCAAATCCTTGAACCAGAAGTTGTTGAGGACATACCATTACCATTAATTAAGACATGGATCACAGCTGCATGTGCCATGGACATCAATAATTCAACTGTCAGTGGTAATATTCATGCAGTTGTAGACCTACTAGCACAGGGTGGCATCTATGATCCTGATGCAGACATCCTTGACAATCCCAACATCTCGGAGTATGTTATCCTTGTTCACAGTGACCTCGGAACAGGAGAACGCCTGCAGTCAGCACAACTTTGATGGTCATTGGAGGTGACCCCATGGAATCGATTCCAGCACATTGTCTTTATCCCTGGATTGTTCCACTTGAAGATGGCATGTGCTGATGCCATTTGGTGAACCTTCCTACAGCCATTGGTGGTTCAAGAGGATGAAACAAGTTTAATGTGCGACATAACACAACTTCGACCTAAGGAGATGGGAATGTACTGCTTGAAGCCGGGTTTTTGGTGAATGCACCAACTGATAGGTCATGCTGGCATATGTTGCCAGCTTGACTGTTGGCAAGTCCACATAGGGACTATGGATCCAGGTTACACAAGTCTTGAGGTATTTGCAGCCTCCAAACCAACTCTCGATGAGTTAAAGACCATTGCGAATAAGATAGCATTAGAATATGTCGCAAATTACAAGCTGCTGCAGATGCGCCATAAGCCCGGGAACAACATGATATGCAACATGAAAATGCACTCCTGCTCAACAAATATTTCCTTCTCTACGAGGAATTATCTTACTCAATGAACCATGGGGATATTGGGCATGTAGAGACATCTATTGTTGTGTGGATTCCAATCTTTAAGGCAACAGGGAAACATAAGTATGCGATGCATATGACAAATTTCTTGGTCAATATGCACTTTGTTTTTCCCGCCGGTGTAAAGATACAACCTAGCTTGGGCTGTAGATAAACCACTGCCTAAACTAGTATGTTAGTCTTGCGTTCCGTCTAGTCTGCTTCACTTGTAAGAACAAGAGTGTTCGACCCTAAAGGGGGATGCCTATTTAGTATGGTCAAGTTCGAGTCTAACTTATTTGCAAAACAAGTGTTGTGGTCAGCAGTAAGTTGCCGCGGTCAGCGATAATACTGCCAGAACTAGCGTCGTGAGTAGCGGTGCTACCGTCATCGAGATAAGGTCAGTAACAGTAGCGTTGAACAAGCGATGTCAAGCGGTGGTCTCAGCGGTAGCGGTAAGGTTGCAAGCGGTGCAAAGAAACAGTAAAGAAGTCTGCAGTACTTTCAGCGGTAAAGTAGCGGTTCGTGGGAAGTTCAGTCAAAGTAACAGTCGAAAGTCCGGTGGTATGCCAGCAGTAACGGAGAATGAGCGTGATGTATTAATGAGTGGTAAGGAAACTTTAAAGACTATGTCCACTACTGGGTAGATCCAGAGCTAGACAATAATCCTGACCTATAGTACATGCAATGGGGTAAAATCAGGTACTGTATTGTGCAGGGTACGCAGTGCTTATATCCTAATTCGTATGTACTTGGAATCCTCTAGGCGAGATCAGTAGCGCTGGAGTGTAGTAACTGCCGTAAGTAAACATAGCGCGAGGCGCTGCGGCACGAGGCAACATGTAATAACGCTTGCTGTGGAATCAGTGATAACGAACAGAAAACAAACTATGCACCAAATGGAGCTATGTGGACGCAGCAAGGACATGGAAGGACATCGGTTTGTAGAACGAGGTGCAGTAGTCGGTACAGTGTGCGGTAAGCGTGGGATGCCGCCGGTACTGCTAAAGGGGTAAGATGGTGTAACGAACATATTGGCACTGGGCTTAAAACCCCATATTTTGACACTCGTCTCATGTCTACAGGAGTTACCACTTGTCCATGGCCGTCTTACCCCCTTTAGCAGTACCGGCGGCATCCCACGCTTACCGCACACCGTACCGACTGCCGCACCACGATCCACGAACTGATGTCCTTCCATGTCCTTGCTGCGTCCACATAGCTCCATTTGGTGCGCAGTTTGTTTTCTGTTTGTTATCACTGATTCCACGGCAAGCCTTATTACATGTTGCCTCATGCCGCAGCACCTCGCACTACGTTTACTTACAGCGGTTACTGAACTCCAGCACTACTGATCTCGCCTAGAGTATTCCAAGTACATATGAATTAGGATATAAGCACCGCATACCCTGCACAATACAGTAGCTGATTTTACACCATTGCACGTACTATAGGTCAGGATTATTGTCTAGCTCTGGATCAACCCAGTAGTGGACATAGTCTTTAAAGTTCCCTTATCGCTCGTTAATACATCACACTTGTTCTCCGTTACCGCCGGCATACTGCTGGACTTTCGACTGTTACTTTGACTGAACTTCTCATGCTCCGCTACTTTACCGCTGAAAGTACCGCGGACTTCTTTACTGTTTCTTTGCACCACTCGCAACCTTACTGCTACCACTGAGACCACCGCTCAACATCGCTCGCTAGACGCAACTGTTACTGACTTTATCTCGACAACAGTAGCACCGCTACACACGATGCTAGTGCCAGCGGTATCATCGCTGACCATGGCAACCTACCGCTGACTTGGACACTTGTTTCACAAATAAGTTAGACTCGAACTTGACCATACTAAATAGGCATCCCCCTTTAGGGTCGAACGCTCTTGTTCTTACAAGTGAAGCAGACTAGATGGAGCGCAAGACTAACATACTAGTTTAGGCAGTGGTTTATCTACAGCCCAAGCTAGGTTGTATCTTTACAACGGCCATGGACGAGTGGTAACTCCTGTAGACATGAGATGAGTGTCAAAATATGGGGTTTTAAGCCCAGTGCAAATATGTTCATTACACCGGCCTCAGGCATGCTGTGCATTACCACATCCTCGTCAACCCACATGGAAAGGCAATGAAGTGGTGAGCAGTTGATTGGTGTGTTGAACTGAACAACCTTTTTACAAAGGTGAAGAATGGCAGAGAGGGGTCAAACTGCATGGTACAATGAATATTCCTTGAATCTCCCCTAGTTGAGGCCTATCGAAACACTCAAGTCATGATCCAAAAAATTTCCTACATGCCCACCTTACTACCAGTCATGTGCCAACAAATATGGTGAAGACTTTTGAAGGGCTATGTATGAAGATGGTAGCACAATCCCCCCATACTGTGGTCCTAGGTAGAAAAACATGTTGTGAAATCCCTGATCTCATTGAAAAAGTGAGGGATATGATGGAAAAAGCAGCTCATGGTGAGGGTGATGAGGGACCTAACATAGAAATGGATGTCAGAGAAGAGAGTGTGGAAATTGAGGACGTGTTAATAGAGATATAGTATGAGTATGCAAGTGCATAAGATAATTATACTACTAAGCTGCACAAGTGTCTTGAGCAATGTTCTCCTTGTGCCCAATAGTATTACCATCACAAACAGCTGCTTGAATCTTCACTATGGCATGTAATTAATTGCATGACACCTTGCACTTGAGAAATAATCGACTTACATTTTGGGTTGTCACCAATAATAATGAAGCATAAGTCACAGGCATGTGGGTATGCTTCCTGCCCAATACCTTCCATTTCTTTGTTGTGCTCACTCAGTGCAACATCAATTCAGATCTGTTGTTGCTCATCATGGGGAAGAACAAGGCAACTTTTATGCTCTGCCTTCTCCAGTAGCAGTGAGTAGATAAAAAATCCATTGAGAATGTCAGTGTCATGCATTCAAAGGGTATACTGCCATGAAAATTCCTTGTCAAAAGCTTGTGGAAGTGTAGCATCAAAAGCACGTCTATTGTTCAATATGTAGGTGTGCTGTTGAGCAAGTGCGTAGTTGTATACATGAGCATAGTTCATACTAGACATCCTGGAACAAAAGGTTATTGTTATTGTCATCTGAGAAAGACGAGAATTTGCCACATACCATCCAAAGACTTTTATTGCTGCAAAAACTTCCAACAATGCAGCTTCAATATAGAAATGTCTTGCAGCCTGAATGATGCTGGAAATGCCAGCATAGTACATGCGTGTTGAGTTGGCATTGTTAGTCCGATAGTTGTGGTAATATCTGGTATAACATTCTGAATGAAATAGTCAGTAGGCATTACTGGAAAATAAAGAACATTACATTCTCTTGTTGTGTGTTCTTGTCCAGCATTCAAGCTCTTTGAAAATGCATGATTTGGGAGAATAATACATGCAAGCTTTGCCATCTCCAGGTATCACAACTGTACCACTCATATTGTATCAGCTTCATCATCTCAGGTATCTTATCTCTTGCAATAAGAGGCTAACAAGGGCAGGAGAAACGGTGACAGTGGAGAAGGCAGGCATAGGCAAGATATGGTGTGACAAGGGCAATCCAGATGAGGTAGTGGAGAACAAGTGTGGGGGCCTCATCAGGATGAGAGTAGACAGCAACACATAGGAGGAAAAATGATAGTAGGGGTGCAAGAAGGTGTTCTTGTAACAAGGCCCTGGTTGTCTTGATTGGGGTAGAGTACCTGTCAATTTAAATAGTTAGCATTAATATTGAATGAGTCAAAAGGATGACATACGGCAGTAGCATAATATGCCGAATGACAAGATTTCAAATTCAGGTACTTGTTAGGAGGACAGACCCATGTGGTGATAGTAACTGTTGTCGGGTGGAACCACATATGATAGAGGGATGCAATTCCACCATCTTTTGAGCATGTCAAGTCCTTGATCTGAACCCCTCTCTGGTGAAGCTCCTTCTCCACACCCCACTCATACATTGGGGAGATGTGTGACTGGCTTTCAACGATGCTGATGTGGGTGGTGGCCAAGATGTTCTCATTCCAGTCACCATAGGTCTGCAGCCTGCTGATGGCACTTTCAGAGGTTTCAGAAACAGACACCTCAAATGGCCAGTATGGAAGGATATCGGCATCATGTGTGCAAAACATCAGTACCAAGTCTGGAATCCCAAGCTAGTAGCTTTCTTTGGGAGGTAGATCTGCTGTAGTGGGTGCATCTACCATATGTGCCATGTGGATAGGTAGTGATATGTTGAACTCATCAGGAATGGTAAGAGAGTCAACAATGGTCCCCATCACAGTGCACAAGGGCACCAAG
The DNA here is from genome assembly GCA_016800925.1 of Suillus spraguei. Classification (NCBI taxonomy): domain Eukaryota; kingdom Fungi; phylum Basidiomycota; class Agaricomycetes; order Boletales; family Suillaceae; genus Suillus; species Suillus spraguei. Next base: position 63,191 of record JABCPU010000262.1, read on the forward strand.
ATTGCCTTGTGAATTGCTGAAGGCAGGGTGACAATAAGTTCTTGGAGATGGGGATTGTATGATGGTCTAAAGCAAAGTATATGATCAGCTCCAATTTGGAAAGGACGGGAAGACTCACTTCCAAACCACTTTGCAGTCAGAATCAATAGCATCTAAAACATATGCATAATCTTCTTCCAGAACGTTTGAGAACACCTACAGTAATCAGCCTAAGAAAAATAAGAAATAAGAAACTTCTCATACCTCAAGTTCAGGTCCATCACTACCAGTTTGAATTCTACTGATAATCAATTTACACAGTCCTACAGAGCTCAGGAAATGAATTATGTGGCCTGTGAGTTACAAAAAAAAGTACCAGGACCTTGAACATTTGATGTCACATTTGCGATATTTGCTGGCTTCAGTGAGCCTGGTGTCGACTGAGGCTTATTGTTCACTGTAGGACTTGAAACTGGCTCAGTAGTAACAGTAGTGGTTCAACCTTTCATAAAAATTGTTGGAGGACTCTTGACATTCCCTGGAGATGGCCCTCTGAATGATCCAGAAATTTTTGGCTGAGGTTTCCAGCTGTTGCACTGTAACAAACGGATGGGAGGCATGGTTTTCAAAAGGTAACAATTTATTAGAGTGACACCTTATATGTGAATACTGTGGCATAAACCAGCATTCAACTTTTAACTGGGTTTCCCACTGTAAAATAAGGGTAGTATGAGCCTACACAAGCAAAATTTTACCAAGTCTAACATTTCCTAATTGAACGAAAAATTCACGTCAGTGCCATCATTTATGCAAAGAGCTGTAACTAAGTAGAACTTGTCTAATTAAAAAGGGGGTAAAGATGGTAAGGCTTGATCGTCAGGTCCCATAAAAGAATAATCTACATGAGAGGTATCATTTAACCAAGCACTAAACAGATCAATCTGGGGATAACTTGTAGAATCTAATGGAAGTTCAGAATTGGTGGTAGCTGCGGTATCATGATGCATATCATCTATGTTCTGCAATAGTAATGCAAGAGTGTCACTCATCTCACTGGTTAAGTCAGTAAGGAGTTGCAATCCAGTATCAGTGGCAGATGTGTCCACTGGTAGTAAACTTGGAGGCAGTGTATGACCTGAAGGACAAGGATTAGCCAACCATCAAAGTAGTATATCAGATTACACTCACATTTCACATCCGAGTTTGAGATGCTACCCAGGCCATTACTACCAGTAAGAGACACAGCATTAGCTTTGATTTCAGCCAAGAGAGTATTCCACTGGCCAGCAGGACTATATCCTGCATTGACAGCACATTCCACCTTATCGCTTGAATTCTTGATAGCCGCCCAATAAGTGGCATGATGCTTATAGAATGTCGCCTTAGTATAGGTGCAATTTGGAAAGGTAGTAGCGAAGAGGGCCTGGATCATCTGGTCATCCGATAAATCAACAAAGAGCTGAATCTGGGGAACTGTATCACATGCATACTTCCAAGGAAATCATGCTTGGGCACCCGGAGGGACAGTAGCAAAGGCATTGGATTGGACGATAGCTGGTGCAGGCACTAATACAGGTGACGTGTCCAAGTCACCAGCGGTGAGTGACAGAGGTGATGTCACGGTTGGACTAGGTGATTTAGTAAGTGGTAAGGGAGTGGGTGACTGCAGAGAGATGAGAATGGGGCTTGCAGGGTTGTTACTACTGGCATTCCTCTGCCGCTTCAATGGTGAGGTGATCCCATCCAATCATGAGAGATGCATACCCATGGCACTAAAGGATCGTTTTGACAGAGACTGGACTGCCACAGGGGTGCAACTAAGAGATAAGACCCTCTCAGCGAATCCGAGTAGCTTATTATTGTCAGTGAGATCGATAGAACGCAGGAGGATGGTTGAATTGGGGGGACTGAGAAGTGGGGTCTTGATATCTTGCTCGGTCCAGGCATGCTGATCACTGCAATATACTGCAATATAGTCTCCAAGGTCGAATCTCATCAATAGCGGATGGTCTCCTGGCACGAACTTTCCAGGTGTGGTGCATGTAAGCCTCACCAGGTGGGGAGGGTCGTTGTTCTAGCATTATTCAAGTTGACTAGTCAGTACCAAGGAAACCGTCTAATAAATATAAAAGACTGTACCTTCAACCAGAGGACTACATCAATCATATTGCAGATCATGATACTCAGACTTTGGTCAGCTTGAAAGTGTTGTTCAGCCACCAATGTCTGCTGGTGGCTAAGAACATAGTTCCATGCGTAGTTGGCATCTAACAGCCGGGCATAAACTCGTGAAGCAGCTGGGAGCGACTGAGTAGTAGTAACTGGAGGGTGGTCAAGCTGAGTAGACGTGGGGTCAATGGTGGAAAGCAGTGGTATGATATGCTGTTGAGCAGCAACTGGAGAAGATACGGATGCGACTCAGTGGACCTTACACCCTCCCGCTGTAAAGATACAACCTAACCTGGGCTGTAGATAAACTACCTCCTAAGTTAGTATGTGAGTCTTGCGCTCCGTCTAGTCTGCTTCACTTGTGTGAACAAGAGTGTTCGACCCTAAAGGGGGAAGCCTATTAGTATGGTCAAGTTCGAGTCAAACTTATGTGCGAAAGAAGCATCGTGGTCTGCAGTAAGTTGCCATGGTCAGTGATGATGCCACCGGAACTAGTGTCATGTATAGTGGTGCTACCGTGGTCGAGATATAGATATAGTTATAGTCAGTAACAGTTGCATTGAGCGAGCGATGTCAAGCGATGATATCAGCGGTAGTGGTAAGGTTGCAAGCGGTGCAAAGAAACAGTAAAGAAGTCCGTGGTACTTTCAGCGGTAAAGTAGCGGTGCGTGAGAAGTTCAGTCAAAATAACAGTCAAAAGTCCAGCGGTATGCCAGCGGTAACGGAGAACGAGTGTGATAGATTAATGATCGATAAGGAACTTTAAAGACTAAGTCCACTACTGGGTAGATCCAGAGCTAGACAATAATCCTGACCTATAGTACGTGCAATGGTGTAAAATCAGGTACTGTATCATGCGGGGTATGTGGTGCTTACATCCTAAATCGTATGTACTCGGAATACTCTAGGCGAGATCAGTAGCGCTGGAGTGTAGTAACCACTGTAAGTAAACATAGCACGAGGCGCTGCAGCACGAGGCAACATGTAATAAGGCTTACTGTGGAATCAGTGATAACGAACATAAAACAAACGACGCACCAAATGGAGCTATGTGGATGCGGCAAGGACATGGGAGGACATTGGTATGTGGAACATGGTGCAGTAGTCGGTATGGTGTGCAGTGTAATGAACATATTGGCGCTGGGCTTAAAACCCCATATTTTGACACTCATCTCATGTCTACAGGAGTTACCACTTGCCCATGGCCATCTTACCCCTTTAGCAGTACCAGCAGCATCCCATGCTTACCACACACCATACCAACTGCCGCACCACGTTCCACGAACCGATGTCCTTCCATGTCCTTGCCACGTCTGCATAGCTCCATTTGGTGCATAGTTTGTTTTCTGTTCGTTATCACTGATTCCACGGCAAGCGTTATTACATGTTGCCTCACGCTATGTTTACTTATGGCGGTTACTACACTCCAGCACTACTGATCTCACCTAGAGTATTCCGAGTACATACGAATTAGGATATAAGCACCACATACCCCGCACGATACAGTACCTTATTTTACCCCATTGCACGTACTATAGGTCAGGATTATTGTCTAGCTCTGGATCTACCCAGTAGTGGACATAGTCTTTAAAGTTTCCTTATCGCTCGTTAATACATCACGCTCGTTCTCTGTTACTGCTGGACTTTCGACTGTTACTTTCACTGAACTTCTCATGAACCGCTACTTTACCGCTGAAAGTACCGCGGACTTCTTTACTGTGTCATTGCACTGCTCGCAACCTTACCGCTACTGCAGAGACCACCACTCAACATTGCTCGCTCAATGCAACTGTTACTGACCTTATCTCGACGACAGTAGCACCGCTACTCACGATGCTAGTTCCGGTGGTATCATCACTGACCGCAGCAACTTACCACTGACCTCGACGCTTGTTTCGCAAATAAGTTAGACTCGAACTTGACCATACTAAATAGGCATCCCCCTTTAGGGTCGAACGCTCTTGTTCTTACAAGTGAAGCAGACTAGATGGAGCACAAGACTCACATACTAGTTTAGGCAGTGGTATATCTACAGCCCAAGCTAGGTTGCATCTTTACAGTGGTAAACGTGGGATGTCGCCAGTGATGCTAAAAGGGGTAAGATGGCCATGGACAAGTGGTAACTCCTATAGACGTGAGACGAGTGTCAAAAGATGGGGTTTTAAGCCCAGCGCCAATATGTTCATTACACCGCCACCTCACAACACTGCTTGCAGTAGCATTGTGTACAGTTCCTGTTGGCCTTCCACGGCTGAGTACCCTGCTTCAAGTTGCAGCAGTCAGCTTTAGTACACAGGACCATATCAGTCATACTGTTACAATCGTATGTACCCCTATTCATTTTCTCTTCTGTTCCTTTCTTGTATATCTTGTCACATGACTCTGATTCATATGCTCAACGCATTTGTACGACACATGCCTTCCTTATTAGGATACGCAGTTACGTTCTCACGGTTACTTGGTCTGTGCGCACATATTGGCCTATTTAAGCACAGTGTACTTGTAGTAGGTTCGGTACTTTAATCTTACTGGGTTTTACCTGGAATCTCCTTCGCTTAGGTCTCCAACCTAAGTCGTCTTGAATCGTCTCTAAGTCTAAGCACTCCTTAGCCTTAGTCTCTATTCTCGCGGATACCTCTTAGACTTATCTTTGAGGCTGAACCCTTGATCGTACTCGGAACGCGTTCCTTGTACTTTCACCTTGTCCTCTTCTGGACATTGTAAGAACTTCCCAGCAGACTGGCTGTGTCTTTTCACTGTCGCTGGTGTCGCCACCCCAGTTTGTAACAAAAGATTAAAGTCCCATTTTGATCATCGACTATTCAGTCTTCGACCCTGAACCCTGATCACCTAGATCAGCAGACTAGCGTACGCGTACGCTGAGCAGATTGTCAAGAGGAAGCCCCCTGACAGAAGAAAAGCCCTGACGGACAGCAAGACAGCGCGTGTAGGCACAGAGAAAGTATAACTCATCAGAAGAATCATCAACCATGTCGACCAAAGAATTCAAATACAAGATCGGTCAACTGATTGGTTTTGATGGAGATCATGATAACTCTCGCGAGTTTATCCAGTCATGCAATTTGCACTTTGACATCAATGAAAAGCTTTACACCACCGACAAACAGAAGATCATCTACATAACATCCTTTATGACTGAAAGGAACGCCAAGTCTTGGAAAGAACAGTTCCTAGAACACGCCCAATCAACCGACACTTCCGGACAAAAAGTTGGTTATGGGACAATGGCAGATTTTATGAAAAGCTTCAAGGAAGCATTCGAACCAGTGGATACCAAAGGAACCGCACTCACGAGACTCAGGGATCTCAAACAAGGAACTGGAGATCTCCACACCTATGTCACTGACTTTGAAGCACTTGCAGCCAAGGCTCAGATCACCGATAATGCAACGAAAATCCAGTTCTTCCAAGACGGCCTTAATTGGGGTATCCTTACAAAGCTTTTCGCAACAGGAGATGTCTCCGAATTATTCAGAGAAGTTGTGCTGCAATGCATTGCCATTGACAACGCCCATCATCGGCTTCAAGCCATGAGGACACGTCATGTTCCACAACAAAAGAAGAAGAACTACGGGAATGCACGGTATATTCCGAACCGTGATTCCAATGCAATGGTCGTGGATCGAATCTCCGATATGGAGAGATCCGAATGCATGAAGAAAGGACAATGCTTCGGATGCAGAAAGACGGGACACCGCATCCATAATTGTCCTGACAGAAAGAAGAAAACCCCGCTCCGACAAACCGAAGTCAAAGGAGAAGAAGAAGATGAAGAAACCGTGAGACGGATTGTTGAGGATTTTTGACTTGGAGAAACAAAGACTCGATGTATGTTTCTCCCAATGTAATACTAAGACTTGTACGCGCTGTAGGTGAAAGAAAAGAACTTTGTGTCCCTATCACCCTCCATTCGCGCACTCGCTTAAAATCCGTCGACACAACCGCTGTTATCGATTCAGGAGCAGCAGGAACATTCATCTCAGAAGAGTTTGTGAAACTCCATCAAATCACATGACGAAAACTCAAAACACCGTTTCGAGTTACAACGGCAGATGGAACCCTCATAAAAGGAGGACCAATCACGCACTACTGCCTTCTAGTGGTCAAAATTGACGAACGAACCATGTATGGAAAATTCAACATCACCAAACTAGGAAGGAGAGATCAAATCCTCCTTGGGATTCCATGGTTACGAGCAATGAACCCAATTATAGATTGGGCTGCTGAAACACTTATCCTCTCAAACAGAGAAATCAGATGAAATTGAAATCGACCTGGATATGGATCAGAAGAAGAATGGATTGCCTCGACTCTTCAATCATCATGACAAATGGCAACATTCCCGACTCCCGAAACCCTTCGTAATTCCGTCCATTCCTGAAGACCCTGAACCCGAAGTACGAATACCACGTACTACAGAACCCACTCCATGTGTACAATTGCCGTGAGCAGTGTCACCAATTCCTCGTGCAGAAAAGCGCAAGAATGAATCCGAACCCGAGCATCGGCCGGACAAGAACCTATTGAGCAGCGGCCAATAGAAGAACAGAAACACAGAAAGAGAAAAGCAGAGGAAGAAATCCCAGGGCGAGATACCAACGTACCGAAACTATCCAAGTTCTACGTTCCTCTGAAAACCCTTTCCGCTTCAATTGAAATTCCTGATAAAGACGAACCCGTGCCCCCGTTGATCCCAACAGAGGACGATGACCAATTCAACACCATGCAAGACGTCTGGCATGCACCAGAAGTCCATGAGATTTCCTCTTATGAACTAGGAGATGGAGAATTTCTTGTGGAGTACGACACTGATGGAGTTAGCATGAGAATCATAGAAGAAGTCTCCATGGACACACCCCTAACACGTGATGGAACTTCTCGACTCGAACAATCCTCCAACTACTCCACGACCCCTCTTCCCCCTCCGAAATATAGTAACAAAGCTCAGGAATTCGCCACGGATGAGAAGGAAAAGAAAAAGAAATCATTCGAAGAATTGGTCCCAGATTATTTGCACGACTTTGCAGACGTCTTTGCTAAAGACGGATTAAACAAACTACCCCCCGAACGCCCTGGTATCGATCATCGGATTGACACCAAACCCGGTTTCATCCCTCGCACATCTAAGGTTTACCCGCTATCAGAGAAAGAACGCGCTGCTGTCAAAACGTTTATTGATGAAAACGTTGCGAAAGGTTTTATCTCAGAATCGAAATCACCCCAGGCCAGTGGTTTCTTCTTTGTGGGAAAGAAGAGCGGAGAACTGCGTCCCTGTCAAGATTACCGATACATCAATGATTGGACAGTCAAGAACGCTTATCCGCTCCCACTCCCCATTTCCCTTGTCGCACGCCTTCATACCGCACAGTTCTTTACGAAAATGGATATCCGGTCCGGCTATAACAATATTCGCATCCATCCTGATGATAGGTGGAAAGCTGCTTTTACTACGGAATTGGCCTCTTTGAACCGAACGTCATGTTCTTTGGCCTTTGTAATTCCCCAGCAACTTTTCAAGCATACATGAATCGCACCTTCCAACAAGAAATCAATGAAGGATGGATGGTTATCTACATGGACGATATCCTGATTTTCTCTACAACCATGGCAGAACACCGTGAACGGACTAGATGGGTCTTGATGAAGATACGAAAAGAACACCTATTTTTGAAACCGGAGAAATGTACCTTCGATGCAGAAGAAGTGGAATACCTCAGAATGATAATTCGCCCTGGACAAGTTGCTATGGATACTGCCAAGACCAAGGGAATCTCCGAATGGCCAGTCCCGAAATCTGTAAAAGATGTTCGGTCATTCCTCGGCTTTTGCAACTTTTATCGCACGTTCATTTCCCACTATTCTGACATCACACGACCCCTTATCGATTTAACAAAGAAAGATAAGGCCTTTGAATGGTCAACCGAATGTATGGACACCTTCGAAGAATTGAAATGACGCTTCATATCCCAACCGGTACTCCGTAACCCTGATCCATCCCGACAATTTGCTATTGCTACCGATGCTTCGCTCGTAGCAACTGGCGGAGTTCTCCTGCAGACTGATGAGAATGGTGTTTACCACCCATGCGCATATCTCTCACAATCTTTGAATCCTGCAGAACGCAATTACCAGATCTTTGATCGGGAACTCCTTGCTGTGATCAGGGCACTGAATGAATGGCGTCATTATCTCGAAGGAAACCCGCATCCCATCCTGGTATTCACCGACCACAAGAACCTTCTGTACTTTAGAAGTGCACAGAAGCTTACACGTCGCCAAGCACGCTGGCAGCTGATCTTGTCTATCTATGACATTGAACTGCATCACGTTGCAGGTACTAAGTTAGCAGTACCTGATGCACTATCTCGCCGACCCGACTACGATTCTGGCAAAGACGATAACGAAGACCAGACTCTCCTCCCTGACGCTCTATTTGTCCGTCTTATTGACACCGACTTGAAAGATGTGCTGTCATCCTCTGACCCCCTCGACGACCCTGTCTTCAAGACGGCGTCTGATGCCCTTGATGGCATGTGCCTTCCCCCTATGAAATCGGCACTCTCTGACTGGAAGATTGAGGAGAACGTCCTCTATTTTAAGAATCGCGCCTATATTCCACTGGCGCATCGCTCCGATATCCTGAAAAGGTATCATGATCATCCTACCGCAGGACATCCCGGTAGATTCAAAACTGAAGAACTCGTTAAACGAGAAGCCTGGTGGCCTGCTATGGGCTCTTATATTCGGAAATACGTCGAAGGTTGCGCCCTTTGTCAACAAATGAAAGCGGATACTCATCCCGTTCGACCCCCGCTTACCCCCATTTCCTCGTCTGCGACTAGACCCTTCTCCCAGGTCTCTGTTGATCTGATCACTGATCTCCCTGTTTCTGGGGGCTTTGATAGTATCTTGGTCGTGGTAGACCATGGCCTTATGAAGGGGGTAATTATTATCCCTTGTTTGAAAACCATCACTTCCGAAGGCGTTGCTAAACTATTTTTGAAACACGTCTACCGTCGGTTTGGACTCCATGACAAAGTTATATCGGATCGAGGCCCGCAGTTCCTATCTCACTTCTCTAAGAAACTTGCCCGACTTCTCGACTACGTCATCGCTCCATCCACGGCTTATCGCCCGCAGACTGATGGTCAAACTGAAAGGCTAAATCAAGAACTTGAAACATATCTACGCATCTATTGTCGCAACAACCCTGAAAACTGGGTAGAACACCTACCAATAGCCGAATTTGTCCACAACCACCGAAAACATGATGCAAGAAATGCATCACCCTTCTATCTGATGATGGGATACGAACCACGCACTATTCCTCATCTCATTCCTGATTCATCTGTCCCTGCAGCAGAAGATCGAGTACGATCCCTGCAGAAGATAAGAGAAGAAGCAATCGCCTGTCATAACATTGCAATGCAGACAATGGTTGAACGATCCTGAGGAGACAAGTACACCCCATGGAAGATAGGAGATAAGGTTTGGCTATCCGCCGCCAATCTTAGACTCAAACTCCCATCAAGGAAACTCGCCCCAAAGCGATACGGACCTTTCCCGATCATCGATGTCTTATCTCCCATCACGTTCACACTCAAACTCCCTCCACAGTGGAAAATTCATCCCACGTTCCACGCTTCTGTCTTATCATCCTATAGCGAAATGGATGTACACGGGCCGAACTTCCCCGAACCACCACCTGACATCATCGAAGAAGAAGAAGAATATGAAGTAGAAGCAATCCTGTCCCACAAAGGAACCGGCACTCGCCAACGTTATCTCATTTCTTGGAAAGGATATTCATCGGGAGATAACGAATGGCTCCCAGAAAAGAATTTGAAGAACTCCACTCGAATCTTGAATGCTTATAAGAAACAACACGCCCTCTGATTCTTCCCCAGTCAATCAACTCGCACTAGCATTTGATCAACTACTATCATCGAAATGTCTTTCCCCACTGCCTACATCACTCCCGTCACTGTTGCCACCAATGACTCCGACTCTGAAGCCGAACAATACGGAACCCTTACTGCTGAAATCAACAATTCCTCTATATTGAAGCCACCATTCTCTGCGAGGGACATGCCCTCGAAATCGAAAGAATCCTCACAGAAAGAAATGCTTTCCCTGCCCTACTCCTTGTCAACATCATCCATACTGCAGCCCTTATCGAAGTCACCGCCAAAGATGCAACAGAAATTACACTCCGACACCGGTTCCTTCATCTTCAAAAACGCATTCGTGCTTACGCTATGCTGTTGCTTCCCGATTCTTTTAAGAATGATGTTGCAGAAGCTATTCACATCATTGCCGAATGTCGAGCAGGCATTGCTCGACCTCCCTCTCCACGGGAAGATACGCCACTTCCTATTCCAGCACCCGCTTCTTTGCGCGTGTATTCTAGTCTTGACGCCTTTGCTGGCCTATACACTGCTATCCAAGAGATCGGACAACTCACCAATACGGTTGTTGAAACCATCCAGCAATCAGTCACTGCAACCAGAGCGGCTAGAAATTTAGTAGAAGAGGCTATCACGGATTTACAACAAACACAGGCTGACCTTGCATCCCCTCGAACACCATCTCCTATCAAACAACCAACTTCACCACCTCCTGTTATGACCTCTCTTGATTGCCCTGATTGGCTGTATGAACCCTGCACAAGAGAGCAGTGTGAGGCCGCTAAATTACTAGATATCCCCGCTACCGAGTTGGTAACACTCGGCCCCAGACTTCGCGACCTTCATATACACCCTCCCATGTCTATCCCATCGTCATTCGGTCCAATGGATCCTGTCTCTCCAGTCTTAGTAAAAGACTTCGGTATCACTACCCCATCTTCATCTAACGAACTCCTTGCGATCGCTGAAAGAGGAACTACTCCTGACCTTCCTGAATCTGCGTACACTCTTACCCCTGTTCAACAGGCGCAACTAAGACGCACCAATACCCTGGCCTTAAAACGTATGAGGAAGAATAAGGGAAAGAAGTGCGCCAGATCCACTAGTCCCACGCCCATCATTTCTCCATCACCTCTACGCAAAGTCCATTCCAATCCTGACGAGAATATGAAATGTCGTGTCTGCGGACTACTTGGACATCGTCAGAAGAATTGTGCGGAATATCAGTGCAAGGTCTGCAGATATTGGTCGCCTACTCACTTATCCATTTATTGTCCTCGGTGAGTTGGGCCCCCTCCCTTCGAGTTAACATGGAAAGATGAGGGGTTCTACGACGCACTTCGCATTTGGGAGAAACAACTTGACGATGAACGTATTCAAGCAGAAAAGAGGAAGGACTCTAAACGGCGCGCCGGTCTTGAAGAAGCTGCGTATATGAGAAGTGGTTCCGTTGCTGATGAAGACTACGACTATAGTGATGATCCCATTTATTATGCGAACCAAGATGAGTAAAGTCGGTGACTTTATGTGTAAAAAGGGGGTAATGTTACAATCATATGTACCCCTATTCATTTTCTCTTCTGTTCCTTTCTTGTATATCTTGTCACATGACTCTGATTCATATGCTCAACGCATTTGTACGACACATGCCTTCCTTATTAGGATACGCAGTTACGTTCTCACGGTTACTTGGTCTGTGCGCACATATTGGCCTATTTAAGCACAGTGTACTTGTAGTAGGTTCGGTACTTTAATCTTACTGGGTTTTACCTGGAATCTCCTTCGCTTAGGTCTCCAACCTAAGTCGTCTTGAATCGTCTCTAAGTCTAAGCACTCCTTAGCCTTAGTCTCTATTCTCGCGGATACCTCTTAGACTTATCTTTGAGGCTGAACCCTTGATCGTACTCGGAACGCGTTCCTTGTACTTTCACCTTGTCCTCTTCTGGACATTGTAAGAACTTCCCAGCAGACCAGCTGTGTCTTTTCACTGTCGCTGGTGACGCCACCCCAGTTCATAACACATACCACGTCAGTGAGACAACCTAGTAAGAAAAGTCACTGTGAACATACAAACATCAGGAAATTCACACATTCCTTGACGTGCCCTTATGCGGACTTATTTACACTTAACTGCCTTGGTGAAATTGAATCTACTTGTCCAAAATTTCAATGTGAATGAATTCAGAAAAAAAAAGTTGAGATATATTAATATACATGTTTTATTGTATTTCGCACTCAAAAAATATAAGATATGCCAGGTGAATGATGTAAGAGAGAGCAAACAAGTTTTGAGATAAGTGAGTTAAGCTGATTAAGCATGTTAAGGAATGTGTGAATTTCCTGATGAATTTTATACTGAGATGGCAATCAATATCTGGACTTGTCCTGTATATTGTGCACATTGAATTACTAACAGTCTAACTTGTAGCAGGTGTAGGTCCAAGTGACATAGTGAGGGGGTGGGGGGGCAGATGGCGAAAACATTGCCTTGCCATTGTGATATATATGCCAGACGCAGCTCCAGGCAATGATCACAGCCGAGCAACAGTGAACTCCGCTGAAGTTCTTTGGTCTAGTGTTGCCGTCAAAGTGAAGTGACTTCGAGGTAACTTCGCTTCACTTTGAAAATGTGAGACTTCGGTTAACTTCGTTGTTCCGAAGTCAGTCGAAGTGCCACTTCGTCCACTTCGAGAGGTGAATCGAAGTTACCATGCATATTACTTCTATGTCTGAAGCCCTTTATCCGCCTCCCATATTTATCATATATTTCAGTGTTTTAACAATAAAACACCACTGTACATCCTAAGTACGTTCAATATAGGCTTTTCGCACATTTTCTCGAACATTCGCCAAGTCAGTTTCATGATTGAATTGAAATCTGTGAGAAAAGGTACCCTGAAAGTTCACTCTCACAGATAGCTGTACAAAACATTGTTGTCCGTTTCGAAACAAAATTTCCACTACTCATTGGGCGGCCTCACTCCAAGAGCAAGTTTTCTTCCAAGTAGTCGGTCACAGTTTCCTCCAGGCTTGCCTGCAGCACTGCGTATCCCAAGGCTCAAACTCTGGCTCATCAGTTTCACGATTAGTAACACCAAACAGGAGGTACATCCACTATTTTGCAATAAATGAAAATAATATTTTGTAGCAAAAAGAACATATTCTCGTTGCTTTTGCTTCATCTGTCCCTTCTGAACGAGTTTTCTCATCCAGCAAAGAGACATGCGCAGGCGTGCTAACCTCTTCACCAAACGTTCTCGAAATTTTACATATACTTAAGTTCTCTTACAAGCAAGACCAGTTGAATTGCACGTCCCATCAGGTCCCATCTTGTTGCAGAAGTAGGTTATACTATTTCAAGGCCAGTATGTAAGAATGCCATAGACGAACTCATGGTAACGAGCAAGCCTGACGAAGTTACTTAGCTGCTCGCAAATGAAAATGAGAACTAATCCTCGTCCGGGTCTTGGATTATGCTGTAACCAGCTCTGAGCTAGATTACTAGTATATTCTCAGACTTGTCTGTGACTTCGCGAAGTGTAACGAACTGCACTTCGAATAACTTCACTGACATCGAAGTCTACCGAAGTGTCTCAAATTTACACTTCGATTCGCTTCAGTTCGCTTCGCGGCAACACTAGTTTGGTCGATCCACTGGAACCGAGTTGAGTCTACGTAAGTCTACGAATTGTCTATGAATTGTCTATGGATTCGGCTCACTTTCCACGAAAAGAATTAGTAATGCTCCCGGATTTTCTACACATAATCTATGGTAGAGTCTACCCGCGTACTCTCAAAGTTCTGACTATGACATACATGGAATTGACGAGAGTGCAACACCCTTATCTCCCCAAGCCATTCCCGAGCGTCATTCTTGCCATGGCTTTTGCATTGCCAATCTCGCTGGATACAGCTACTATAATATCGACAGCACTGAAGTGCATTTTATATGGTGAGTAATTCAATCAGTTCGTCCATCTGGTGACCACATGGCTAGCATTTTTCAGGCTTTTCGGTCCTCATGTTTATTGGCACCATGTGGGCACTGACATACAAACGTACCGTGCGAGATATCAGTCGCCCAATTACTGCTGCAGCCGTCCTGCTATTGATATTGAGTACTACAGTTAGCTCCTCGCTTCCTTCAGTAAATACAATCTGCTGAAACATTTCTCCAAGCACATAATCTTGGGCATTGTTTGGACCGAATATGGTCTGGTAACTTATCGCGACACGTACTAAGGTGGGCCAGCGGCATACTTTGCAGACGTTTCTCAAACAATATATGTGGTCAAAAATTCGATATACATTCTACAAACTCTGCTTGGCGATGCGGTGGCAGTAAGCTCAGCTTTTTATCTGCGAGTTTACATTTGCTATAAAAATACCTTTCTGGTGGCAGATTTATCGTTGTTACGTCGTTTGGCAAGCTGCCTGGGTCATCGTCCTACCAAGCATATTGTGGTGCGATGTTGCAGGTTAGGTTACCGTAATTCAGGGTGTCACATTCTCTGATATTTTCTTGAAGTCACTGGTGCTCTTGCGGTCTACAATGATTCGCGAATCAGCAGCACCGGAGTCAGCTCCACCGAAGTGGTCATGGAGTGCATGGGAGCATTCTGTGGCTTGACACTTGCAGCAAATTTGTCGAGTTCGGGTAAGCACGCTTTTGCCTGACCACGGTTAAACCATGGTGTCATATTGTTAAAATTTCCAGGATTACTTGCGTATCGGATCTGGAAAATCGAGCGGAATGCTTCTGCCTCTCGCACTACAAAGGTCATGACCACAAGTATAACACGGGTAATAATGGATTCTGCTGTTTTGTACACCGTAGTGCTCCTCTCTACACTAGCTGGATCCCTCTGCTCGGGTAGTGGACCTTTTATTTTGATAGACATGGTAATTACATCAACAACGCACATTATAAAAATAACTGACTTTTGATCAATTAGCTCACGCCGACCATCTCAATTACCTTCTACATGGTAATAATTCGGATCGCAATTGGTAACAAGACTCACAGTCAGATCTTGACTAGTCTGACTGCTCGAAGTAGGGCGACCAGTGAGACAGTACGAGGAAGTGTTTCGGAGTATTCTATGAAACCTCTGCAAGTCCACGTATTTCGGTCCACGCACAGCGATGGTGCCCCGGTGTACGGGATTTGGAACAAGAATGAATCACCGAGACAAAGAGTTTTTGGAGGGGATTTCTCCAAGCTTGGATGCATCATCAAGCTAAACTCAAAAATTGTTGGAATAGTATTAGGCGATGACCTTCGGTCTGTCTGAATGTTCCAGCGAATAAGAATTACTGATACGATATTTGAATTGAATATGTCTTTCGATAGTTACTATACGCCGTTCACTTTTGAACGTGGGAGTCGGGGGACCTATTGTACTCTCGGAATCCCGAACTGTGTCAGTGCAGTACCCTCCCCGTGACGACCTTACAACCGGCCACTTTCATGGATATTAACCAAGTCACACGCGAAACAAGCTTGTTACACGATTGTTTCACCTGCCAAACATTACACGTGTTGGGACGTTGAAGTAGCAACAGAAGAGTTCTCAGTCGTTCCAACTCAAAGTGAGGTTTTCATTAGCTTCAACATGACGAAGGTCCTCAGTCTTCTTCCTCTAGTCCTCGTCATATTCGCAATCCTCGCAGGGCGAGCCGAGAACGCACAAGTTGTTCTTGGTAGGACTGGTGATGTTCAAAGTGGTCCCTTCCATATGCGGATGCCGTAGAAGCACCATCGATAGGGCCGAGGATAAAGTCCAGTGGATTGAAGACGGGAAGCAATTCATCAAGAAACACGGTCTAACCTGTAAGTCCATATCCAATTGATCCGGTTTACCCTCACAAAATAAACACCAGACGAGCTGGTTCAACACCCTCGATTTGTGGACCACAATCTCAGGGTTACGGAGCCCAAACTATGCGACACTTCGGTGCAACAGTACTCCGGCTACCTCGATATCACCGATGACAAGCATCTGTTCTTCTGTTGGTGATGCCATATTTTGTCTTCTGTTATGCTGAATTATGATTTTTGTTTGGTCTTAGGTTCTTTGAGTCGCGTAGCTCTCCGGAATATGCGCCCCTTGTGTTGTGGCTTAACGGTGGCCCGGGAGGTAGCTCGTCTGTTGGCCTTTTGTTCGAGGTTGGACCTTGTAGTATTGCTGATGAGGGCGCTGGCACGACGTTTAACTCGCATAGCTGGAATGCCCATGCGAACATCATCTTCCTTGATCAGCCTGTTAATGTTGGGTATTCGTACTCTGATGATGATGGCAGTACCGTCGACTCTAGCCCTGTTGCTGGGAAGGATGTATATGCTTTCATGCAACTCTTCCTCACCGCTTCCCAAAATACGCCACTCAACCTTTCCACATCGCTACAAAAGAGTTATGGCCGGTACCTATGGTCCGAACATTGCGAACGTCATCTACACCCAGAATCAACAGCTTCGTCTTTCGCCTGACGCTGATATCGTAAAGATCAAGCTTGCCTCTATCATGTTAGGCAATGGGATGACCGATAACTACGTTCAAATGGCGTCGATACCTGATTATCTCTGCCAAGGACCATACCCGATCAATGACCCCGATGGCACACAATGGGCTGACTTGAGGACCAGAGTGCTGCGTTGTCAAAACATGATCAAAGTTTGTCGCGGATTAAACACTCGTTTGACCTGCGGAAATGCTGCGTGGTATTGCTACCAGCTTTATGATCCCATCTATGTATGTTCTGCTGTCACGAAATCTAATCGCACCTGAACTCGCCCTTCAGAACCGGTCTCAACCCTTTTGATGTGCGTGTCACATGCAACCGTGAGATAGACGGCCCTCTATGCTACCGTCAGATAGTTTGGGTCGAGACTTATTGAACAATCCTGAAGTCAAAGCTGCTCTTGGTGTGAATCCGCAGCGCAGATTCGAGTCCTGCAACATGGCTGTCAATCAGGCGTTCATGCTTCAGGGTGATTCTATGCACGATACGCCACTGTTACTGACGGATATGGTTAACCAGTGGTGTCAGGCTGCTGATCTACGCTGGTAACACGGTGAGCTACACCTTTTTATCGTACCAGCGCATTTCTAACGCCATTCTTAGATGCGGTGTGCAATTACATGGTACGTGTGTCATCCTTTGGGTTTGTTTGTCACGAGCTCAGGTATATTCAGGGCAACGAACGTTGGGTGGAACAATTGAACAGTATCTTCTTTGACGAGTTTTCTACGGCCAGCACTAAGGAGTGGATAACGATGAGTTCTGGAAAGGTCGCGGGGACTGTCCGATCTGCCGGTGATTTGGCGCTGGAAAATATCGCTTTTGTGACTGTTCATGAATCTGGGTGAGGAAATCCATACCTTCTGTTGTGTTTCGATGATTAACTACTGTTCAGGCACATGGTTGGTACGACCAACCTGAGGCCGCCTTGGTGAGTGACGGATACCAAGTATCCAGGCCCATTTCGCTCATACGTACACAGGACTTGATGATGAGGTGGATCATGGAGTCCCGCTCACGTTCACCTGATGCGCCTTAGATAATGAGCCTTACTTGTCGCACTTGTGAGCACCTGACACTAGAGCTCTGATTGGACCGTTAGGAAACCTTCTCACTGCACCGCCATGTCACGTATGACGAATGTTCGTCTAGAACGTCATCGAGTCAATTGAACCTGCTCCTCATGTTCGGCCGTGAGAATCAACCCTGTATTCAACATATACAACCATCGAAGGTGTTATGCAGCCTAGCATGGCGCGCGTTCGCCATAACTATAAACAAAAGCGGCTATATGTGTTTTGCGGATTCTGGCCTATCGATATGCAGATAGCTGTAAAACAATAGAGCTGATTTTTCGCGTGATAACACGAAAGCTAGTAGCTACACATAGATTGCTTTCTACTACGTAGAATGATGTCTATGTGGCGAATCAACTTCTCGGGTTTTTTCCCACCCTTCTTGCTTCGTACTATCATGTAGCACTCACAAGTACTCGACTACCACTGCCACCCGCCCACCACTCTCCTTTTACCAGCCAAGCGTCTCGTTCACAATTTTGAAAAAAGAAACATAATACTACCAAACTCGACGCATCTTTCATCTCTGTTAGAATCCTTAGATTCGGGGCCGTGAGCTGCTATGGCCCACCCACTCATCACGGCTCATCATGGACTATCTTACATGTTTCGAAACGATGTTTCGGGTCCCGAAACCCTTCGGGTTCGAGCCCAAAAAGCTTCATATACCTTTGTCAATCTCTGTAAAATCAGCTGTTTTGTTAAAACAATAGAGCTGATTTTTTCGCATGATAACACGAAAGCTAGTAGCTACACATAGAGTGTAGTTGTCCCCTCCCCGTGACGACCTTACAACCGGCCGCTTTCATGGGATCACAAGTTACACGCGAAACAAGCTTGTTACACGATTGTTTATCCCACCTGCCAAACATTACACGTGTTGGAACGTTGAAGTAGTAAACAGAAGAGTTCCAACTCAAAGTGAGGCTTTCATTAGCTTCAACATGACGAAGGTCCTCAGTCTTCTTCCTCTAGTCCTCATCATACTCGCAATCCTCGCAGGGCGAGCCGAGAACGCACAAGTTGTTCTTGGTAGGACTGGTAATGTTTCAAAGTGGTCCCTTCCATATGCGGGACGCCGTAGAAGGCATCATCGAGAAGGGCGAGGATAAAGTCCAGTGGATTGAAGACGGGAAGCAGTTCATCAAGAAACACGGTCTAACCTGTAAGTCCATATCCAATTGATCCGGTTTACCCTCACAGAAATAAACACCAGACGAGCTGGTTCAGCACCCTCGATTTGTGGACCACAAGCTCAGGGTTACGGAGCCCAAACTATGCGACCCTTCCGTGCAACAGTACTCCGGCTACCTCGATATCACCGATGACAAGCATCTGTTCTTCTGGTTGGTGATGCCATATTTTGTCTTTTGACATTCTGAATTATGATTTTTGGTTGGTCTTAGGTTCTTTGAGTCGCGTAGCTCTCCCGGAATACGCGCCCCTTATGTTGTGGCTTAATGGTGGCCCGGGATGTAGCTCGTCTGTTGGCCTTTTGTTCGAGGTTGGACTGTAGTATTGTTGGTGAGGGGGCTGGCACGCTGTTTAACCCGCATAGCTGGAATGCCTATGCGAACATCATCTTCCTTGATCAGCCTGTTAATGTTGGGTATTCATACTCTGATGATGATAGCGGTGCCGTCGACTCTAGCCCTGTTGCTGGGAAGGATGTCTATGCTTTCATGCAACTCTTCTTCAGCCGTCTTCCCCAAATACGCCACTCAACCTTTCCATATCGCTGCACAGAGTTATGGCGGTATCTATGGTCCGAACATTGCGAATGTCATCTACACCCAGAATCAACAGCTTCGTCTTTCGCCCGACGCTACTATCGTAAAGATCAACCTTGCCTCTATCATGTTAGGCAATGGGATGACCGAAAACTACGTTCAAATGGCATCGATACCTGATTATCTCTGCCAAGGACCGTACCCGATCTATGACCCAAATGGCGCACAATGCGCTGACTTGAGGGCCAGAGTGCTGCATTGTCAAAAACCTAATCAAAGTTTGTCGCGAATCAAACACTCGTTGGACCTGCGCAAATGCTGTGTCGTATTGCTTCAGGCTTTACAATCCCATCCAACGTATGTTCCACTGTTACGAGATCTAATCACACCTGAACTCGCCCTTCAGAATCTGGTCTCAACCCTTATGATGCGCGTGTCAAATGCAACCGTAAGATAGACGGCCCTCTATGCTACCGTCAGATAGTTTGGGTCGAGACTTACTTGAACAATCCTAAAGTCAAAGCTGCTCTTGGTGTGAATCCGCAGCGCAAATTCGAGTCCTGTAACATGGCTGTCAATTGGGCGTTCATGCTTCAGGGTGATCCTATGCACGATACGCCACTGTTACTGACGGATATGGTCAACAATGGTGTCAGGCTGCTGATCTACGCTGGTAACACAGGTGAGGTTAAACCTTTTTATCATACCAGCGCATTTCTGACGCCATTCTTAGATATGATGTGCAATTACATGGCACGTGTGCCATCCTTTGGGTTTGTTTGTTACGAGCTCAGGTATATTTCAGGGCAACGAACGTTGGGTGGAACAACTGCACAGTATCTTCTTTGACGAGTTCTCTACGGCCAGCACTAAGGAGTGGATAACGATGAGTTCTGGAAAGGTCGCGGGGACTGTCCGATCTGCCGGTGGATTTGGTGCTGGAAATATCGCTTTTGTGACTGTTTACGAATCTGGGTGAGGAAATCCATACCTTCTGTTGTGTTTCGATGATTAACTACTGTTCAGGCACATGGTTGGTTACGACCAACCTGAGGCCGCCTTGGTGAGTGCCGGATACCAAGTATCCAGGTCCATTCGCTCATACGTACACAGGACATGATGATGAGGTGGATCATGGATCTCCCGCTCACGTTCATCTGATGCGCCTTGTAATATTAGATAATGAGCCTTACTTATAGCACTTGTGAGCACCTGACATTAGAGCTTTCATTGGACCGTTTGACAACCTTCTCACTGCACCGCCATGTCACGTATAATGAATGTTCATCTAGAACGTCATTTCAATTGAACCTGCTCCTCATGTTCCGGCCATGAGAATCAACCCCTGTATTCAACATGTACAACCCTCGAGGGATCTTCGATAAACCTTCGAGGATACGCTCAAGTCCTAAAAGAAAGTTGGTGCCATGTTTACAAACCAAATTTAGTTGTGAAACGTCCTGTCTGATCAATCCCAGATGCTGTGGGCGGCTTCAAAGTCAATACAATATATATCTTTTGAACACATGACATAGCCGCATAATCTCCATTCCCAATGCTCACACATCGGTGGTTTGTAAAGCCTTTTTGAAGGTAACTACTGACTATTGACATTTTTCAGTACTAATCATCTATATATTGTAAGGACGGAGCGATTTTCAAATTTCGTATCGGTGCACGCTCCACTAGAGCTCCTTTCCGAATTGGAAGGAGCAGGCTCAGTACTCCACTTCAGGTCGCTTTGCTGACGTGTTCCGTCGACTGCAACGTCTGTGGGACTCACGGCGTCGTGGCTACACGTTGGCGCTACAGCAGGTCTGACTCATCTAACCAGAATTGGTCCATGAAGATCGCTTCCCATGAGCAGGTTGGATAGTGCTACGGAGTGCTTCGTAGCATCCCGTAGTGAATTACGTTTTCCTGGTGCCATACTGCTGTAAAGAGATCTGAGAGACCGTCCGCGACCCCTTTGTTTAGATCATCATGACACAGAGTTTGAATATCTCTCATTCCGTGAATCTAATCATTGCGATGGCGTCCAGCTGCTCCTTCCAATTGGTTACTGCTGCAAATAAACAAAGGCTGTCCTGAGGCAGGGGAAGCGCTTGTATAGTATATACATCACGCTTATTCTATATCAGAGCACATGATCTTGGTGAGTGATTCACCAGTTTCTCCGTGCCATACGATGACCTCTCTGCCTTCATTACCGCTTGCTATCAACTGTTCAAATCTCACGATACTGCCTCCCCCTTCTTCTTCAACAAGGCACCTCTTTCCAAGTCCCACAGACGAAGTATCTTCTCATCCGATGCCGTAACCATCTGCCGAGAATGAGCTCCAGCATTGTACTGGAGGTTGAAGGGTTTGGATGCTACTGAGGTGGACTTTGGAGGGATTGTGGGTGTCTTGCTCTAAGCTGCAGAGGTGCGTGTTTTATGTGTTTTATACTGCTTCACTGCATCAACCTGCCTTGTTTCCATAGATGCCCAGGCACGAGCCCTCTGTCACCATAGCGTCAGTTCACCTGTCTTGCTATCCATATTTTTACACCGCTCTCATGCATATCGGTCACGATTTCTGTTGGATGAGTAGATCACCATCGATACCCACCGACTCCCATTGTTAATTGTTAGCACCGTGTCCTAACTCTCGACATCCGTATCCCTTGCTCATTCATTTCAAACGAGCACTTCACACCACCTCTGCATGACTCATTCAATGACTTGTTCGTGTTGTATTGACTCATCATACTCGCATTGTATCTACATACTCATAGCCTTGCACATGCTTTCAAAGCGTTGCACAGGTCCTCTCTGCATTCGTTTGTGCTTGCCTGCACTCACCCGCATTCCTTCATGCTTGCCTAGGTGCCTACGACATATATAGCGAAAGATATGCGAGAACCACATGTACTAAATGAGGTAGTATAGTACTGTGAGCATTCAGACCATTGGATGGTTTCTGATCCAGTTGCAAGTCTGAAAGGTGCAACAAATCAGGGCGGCTTTAGCATATTATTAGCTTGGTTATGAATGCCAATACCAGATGAAATACCCACCAACAATGAATATGGAGGCAATTCAAGATCATTCAAGTACTCGCTGGGGATGAGGAGATGAGACAGCCGTCTCGACCTGATCTTGATCAGAGACCAAACCATTGGGATCGGACGCTTCAACTGCAAATTTCCCCAGAAACTCAACATGACCATAAACTCCACCGCCCACACAAATGAAGCACAAATGTACACTACAGATTTTTTCAGAAGATCTATGTTGTGCATGATATTAGTTGGCGTTCCTGTGACTGCAGCTGCGAACTTACCTAACATACCCTCCGCCTTCTCATTGTCATAATACCATACGACTTCTATCCACAATGCACAGAAAGCCCAGCATAACACGCCGAGGCTGCGTGAATCCTTTATACAAATACTGCGGGTAATTGGGATTCGTACTAGGATAACAGCTAAGAGCCAGGTTATTGCCATACAGACAATAGTGGCCACTCCAGTCCAGGAGGCATATGATTCCGGGATGAAGTTGGTTATTGAGAGGATAACGATGAACCACACGACGGAAAGTTTCGATAGACATGATATACGTCTTGGCATTGTGGTGGTTGCAGGTCAGGAAAGATTTAGATAGGGGTAAAGTAGTCATCATCGAGAACTTAGTAGTACTTATAACGGCATATACAGTGATCCCATGGTCCTTTGTACACGACCAAGTGACCGGTAGCTTCTTATGGATACACATTTATTACTGCGCGTTCCCTGGCCTGCGCGCTGCCCATTTTGGTGACCCATATGTGCACATTCAATATTTGCGCGTTCCGCAGCTTGCTCGGTGCGCGTTTCTGTCAAGTGAGAGCTAGCGCATTTTCGTAGCTTCCGCGTTTACTACTTAGTGGAACTCCTGCTGGCAACTTTGAGTCCAAGAAAACTATGAATAATCAACTTGGTTATGAATTACAGTCAGGCTGTAATATCAGTGTTTATCTTATAACGGGTATGGCTAGTACTGTAAGAAAGTTTAGGGTCCTCACATAAGCTGTCTTTTGAGTCGTCTCTACCGAAGGTCCATGGGCAATCACCAATGCACTCAGAGCTAGTCTTTGTAATTTCTCATAGTCATCTATGACATGATCATTGTGCAGGTATGACAAATATGGGCGAAGATAAACCCATCTGGGTAGCTGAAGATCTGTTTGCAGGCGAAGAAGAGGATAGATTCTGTACAAATGATCGTTCAGTCTTATGAAAATAATTCAGATGAATACACGTACCCTCAGGATAAAAATTGTAAGTATGACCATGCAGTTTCAGAAAGCTGCATAACTTATCCGTCTCCGAAGGCTGTTGAAATCGAAAGCCATCGAACCTCGCATGTGGTCACCAGATGGACGAACTGCTTGAAATGATCACCATATAAAATGCACTCCAATGCTGTCGATATTATAGTAGCTGTATCCAGCGAGATTGGCAGTGCAAAAGCCATGGCAAGAATGACGCTCGGGAATGGCTTGGAGAGATATAAGGGTGTTGCACTCTTGTCAATTCCATGTATGTCATAGTTCTACTAGAATTAAATACTAGGGACTAAGACACCAGATCGGCATCTAGACTGGTGACCAGCCCCTCTGGCATCTATCCGGCAGATCCATTTGTGGTTGGTCGTAAGAAACCATGTGCCTGAACAGTAGTTAATCATCGAGACACAAGAGAAGGTATGGATTTCCTCACCCAGATTCGTAAACAGTCACAAAAGCGACATTTCCAGCACCAAATCCACCGGCAGATCGGACAGTCCCCGCGACCTTTCCAGAACTCATCGTTATCCATTGCTCAGTGCTGGCCGTAGAGAACTCGTCAAAGAAGACACTGTTCAGTTGTTCCACCCAACGTTCGTTGCCCTGAAATATACCTGAGCTCGTGACAAACAAACCCAAAGGATGACACACGTACCGTGTAATTGCACACCGCATCTAAGAATGGCGTCAGAAATGCGCTGGTACGATAAAAAGGTTTAACCTCACCCGTGTTACCAGCGTAGATCAGCAGCCTGACACCATTGTTGACCATATCCATCAGTAACAGTGGCGTATCGTGCATAGGATCACCCTTAAGCATGGACGCCCAATTGATAGTCATGTTGCAGGACTCGAATCTGCGCTGCGGATTCACACTAAGAGCAGATTTGACTTCAGGACGGTTCAAGTAAGTCTCGATCCAACCCGTCTGACGGTAGCATAGAGAGCCGTCTATCTTACGATTGCATTTGACACGCATATCATAAGGGTTGAGACCAAATTCTAAAGGGCGAGTTCAGGTGTGATTAGATCTCGTAACAGTGGAACATACGTTGGATGGGATTGTAAAGCTTGAAGCAATACGACGCAGCATTTGCGCGGGTCCAACGAGTGTTTAATTCGCGACAAATTTTGATCAGGTCTTGACAACGCAGCACTCAGGTCCTCAAGGCAGTGCATTGTGTGCCATCGGGGTCATAGATCGCGTATGGTCCTTGGCAGAGATAATCAGGTATCGATGCCATTTGAACGTAGTTATCGGTCATCCCATTGCCTAACATGATAGAGGCAAGGTTGATCTTTACGATAGTAGCGTCGGGCGAAAGAGGAAGCTGTTGATTCTGGGTGTAGTGACGTTCGCAATGTTCGGACCAAAGATACCGCCAGAACCCTGTGCAGCGATGTGGAAAGGTTGAGTGGCGTATTTGGGGAAGCGGTTGAGGAAGAGTTGCATGAAAGCATAGACATCCTTCCCAGCAACAGGGCTAGAGTCGACGGCACTGCCATCATCAAAGCACGAATACTCAACATTAACAGGCTGATCAAGGAAGATGATGTTTGCATAGGCATTCCAGTTATGCGGGTTAAGCGTCGTGCCAGCGCCCTCATCAGCAATACTACAAGGTCCAACCTCGAACAAAAGGCCAACAGACGAGCTACATCCCGGGCCACCGCTGAGCCACAACGTGGGGGGCGCATATTCCGGAGAGCTACGCGACTCAAAGAACCTAATACCAAATAAGAATCATAAGTCAGAATGACAGAAGACAAAATATGGTATCACCAACCAGAAGAATAGATGCTTGTCATCGGTGATATCGGGGTAGCCGGAGTACTGTTGCACGGAAGGGTCACATAGTTTGGGCTCCGTAACCCTGAGCTTGTGGTCCACAAATCGAGGGTGTTGAACCAGCTCGTCTGGTGTTTATTTCTGTGAGGGTAAAGCGGATCAATTGGATATGGGCTTACAGGTTAGACCGTGTGTCTTAATGAATTGCTTCCCGTCTTCAATCCACTGATGGACTTTATCCTCGCCCTTGTCGATGATACCTTCTACGGCGTCCCGCATATGGAAGGGACCACTTTGAACATGACCAATCCTACCAAGAACAACTTGTGCGTTCTCGGCTTGCCTTGCGAGGATTGCGAGTATGACGAGGACTAGAGGAAGAAGACTGAGGACCTTCGTCATGTTGAAGCTAATGAAAGCCTCACTTTGAGTTGGAACGACTGAGAACTCTTCTGTTACTACTTCAACGTTCCAAAACGTGTAATATTTGGCAGGTAGGATAAACAATCGTGTAACAAGCTTGTTTTGCGTGTGACTTGGTTAATCTCCATGAAAGCGGTCGCTTGTAAGGTCGTCACGGGGAGGGTAGTACACTGAGACTTCGGGATTCCGAGAGTACAGTAGGTCCCCGACTCCCACGTTCAAAAGTGAACGGCGTATAGTAACTATCGAAAGACATATTCATATTCAATTCATATTCTGGAATTATGAGACGATAAGGGAGGGAGCGGGCGCGCTAGATAACAAGGTAAATCTCAGTCTCTTGAAAAGAACTCAATTGACGGTTAAAGTACCTAGATAACAACATCAGTGGACTGGTGAGTCCTTGACATTGTAGCCGTGAGAACTGTATAAGGATACAATTCTGCTCCTGCTAAATAATAATATCATATATACTGAAAATTTTGTGTTGCAAATACATAGCCATCGATGTCTGCAAATGCAGAGTGATCTACGACGATGTCATCACATCCCTCATTGTAGCAGGTCAGCACCGATAATTTACTTGTGCCAATTATTGTGAGCATTGTCGTTTTGCCTTATTTAGATACTATCCCTTGCAATCGGCACCCCACAGAAGTCGGCACTTTCACAAAACTCACATTTCTAGCTACTTAAACACAAAATTCTTAGCATAGATACAATCATCTCTCTGATACAAATTATTACGAGGTCTAATGACCACGTTTGAAGCAGAATTGAGTGAGATAGTTGAAAGTGCCGGAGTCACGCAGAAATGTCACCTGCCGATACGTGCCGTGACGGAGTTTCAATACACAGCCCACTGCCGACTTCGCGCTGGTTGTTTTCGTCGACTTTGCGATAATCCAACTCTTGTGATCAATGTCCTGCAATGTATAATAATAAATCTGGCTGTCCTATTACCTCAATATTATTATTGAATTTACAAAGACAGCCTCATGCGTTGGATGTGCACAATGATGGTCTGAGTCTCATTACATCCCCCTAAAAATTACAACTACAGCACTAATGATCATGTTTGTACTAAGTAGTAGACATATCCAGTGTCAACTAAGTAGTAAATAGTACTTGCTCGCTCACGCCGAATGCTAACTGAACTTGCGCTCTTGTTTGGCTGCCGAGGCTCGCTTTGAAACCGACCTATGTGACGTGTTGTGACTTACGGTGACATTTGCGTGACTGCCAACTTCTGTGGGTGCCGATTGCAGTGGAAGGGATAGTACAAGCACCGACTACCAAACTACACATATCCAACTTAGCACCGCCCCAAACTCGATGCTAACTTGACTACTTACAACATGTATCTATATGTTATTTGGACAGCTCAAGCTCCCTCTAGACTTGAAAGTCTTTTCTGTCTACTACTTCAAGTTACTTTTACTAGTCTTACACCACATCACATGCAGCCACCTCCGCCGTCACCCTCTTTGCCATCCGAGTCGCTCTGCAACGTCTTTCTTCATCTGACGGTCATGATGACCAACTATGCTCCCCAGACATGCCGATACCCGGCGCTGTTTGTCGGTGTAACACATTTCATCTTCAATTATAGGCAGAGACCTTGAGCAAATTCTTATATGTGTTACAGCATCGTGAACACCGTCCACTATGGTTATGTCTTCTGGATTTACTTACATGGTTACTGCAGTTCTGGCCTTCCTCGCCGCTTGGTTTATTGGTCCTTTGTTATGGTATGCCCAAATTCACCCCAATCAGTGCATATATGCGCATAATAATGGTGTACATCCTTGACACCATCATGAGTATGTGTCAACCAAGCTTGCGCCATCACCTCCATGAACCTCACTGCGGATGCCAGCGTGTTTAGTCACAAGGTATAATCTTGCACTCGGCATTGCGCTCACTATTGTGTTCTTTTTACCGAGTCTTCATGGTCAGCCTCCCAATATATTCATCTTGCTCGTTGCTCTCACTCACTTGCCGCTCTCGCTTTCTGCTCTTGCTCGCTGCTCAGACCTCGAGGGAGAAGAGGCTGATCTCGAAAACCGTTGGGATGACATTTTATTAACTTGACCTATGTATCTACAGCAGTTTTTAATATCATACCCGTCTCCACCTTTAATGACTTGATGACAAATAGAAGACATACACAGTCGATGACTGAGGAAGATCAACCATACGCCAGCAACATCCAAGACCGTGTGAATAAAGCACTAGAAGGCCATTTCTCAAACAAGAGGTTTTTTCAAGCGCTCACATCCTCCTCTTCATTGCATCCGACGGCATTGTTAATAAATTCCTCGTTGAATGTTTCTCTAATGAGGTCTAGGCTGTTGAGGTCTGATGCTTCTATGGCTTCCAAATGGAGAGCGTTCACTCTCAGGCTTATCCATTTCTCATTATATTATAGTCTCTGCCCAGTGCGAATACCTCTTTTGACGCCATGGACACCCTCGCACCAAGCGCAAGGCTGACTGTATACTCAAGTGGATATCTGATCAGCTTTCAACGCTTGGTCGCTTTCGCTGTTGTCGAAGGCATCTTCCCTGGTTCCTTCACATCTGTCTAGAATCTGGCTCAAGAAGCGCGGTCTGGTCCTACATTCTCCAACAAGCTCATTAGTCGTGACTCAGATCAGGGTATGCATACCGACTTTTGCTTGCTCTTTAACCGGTCTGTTACCATCATCCTATCCTTCTCACACTTACCGTCTTTCTAGTAGATGCTCTGCCCGTTGGTCTCATTGGCATGAACGCCAGGCTTATTTGGTGGCACATTCGTCGCAGACCGCTTGTAAGTATCGCCAGGTAACGACAACGTACAACGCTTCAAACCCCTTCATCAGCATCCTCATCTGCAATACGAATTGCTTGCCGCCTGCAACGTTGTGATTGTTAGATCTGATTGTGTACTATTCTTTTGTATAGCTAAGGTGTATGTGCAAAAAAGTGATTAGTGTCTATTTCGTCTGTGTGCCAGCCTCGTGTGTGAGGTTTACTAGTACTGCAACAGTTGAACAGATCCAGTGCCATAGTTGCCTACTGCTAAAACCTCAAGACACAGGTACAATGCTGAAGCTATGAAAATGTGCCAGCTCTTAATGGACAACGGTATGGTGTGCAGCCATGTGCAGTCCTACGAGTGATGAGAGAATGAGCGAGATAGGCTGCAATAAGGATCCTATTCCTTAAATGTAATATGATCAACTTCCTGATCAATACTAGCAAGTGAAGACTTACTGATAAGTAGCACCACACACATACCATGTCATCTGAATCATCATCCGAGGACTCAGGCTCCTCGTTGTCTCCAACTAGGCTTATCACGTAATGGGCAAATAGGGATTTGCCGAAGTGAACTCGGCGAGCAAAAACAGGCACTGAGAACATAAGGAAAGCTACCGCAAAAGTTCCCAGAAGCATGATAAGACTGATACCTATGGTGGAGTTAGCGCATTCATAAAAGTGCTGCTGCCACTCACATGTGAAAGTGATGGGAACAAATGAAGACGGACTAGAAAATTCCCACCAAAGGTACTAAAAAAGTATGCAGAAGAGGTCAAACATCTCTCCTCTGACCATGTATTTTTTTGTCTTTCTCAATGCAGAGAGGACAACAATAGAAAACCATGTTACAATCAATGATATGACCAGCACAACTCTTGTTGTGTAGGGGGAAGGAATGAGGTGTGGGATTGTCAAATAGCAAAAAAGCTGAGAAAGTAGTAAAAATACTAGCACGCCCTGGATGACTGTCCTGCAGTATCCGGTCATGATGAATGTTTAAGTTAAAAATGGGAGTTAACCTGTATATATAGGGTGCTGCCAATGATGCAAAGAGACAATTGAAACACCATTAGGGGTTATTGATGATGTTTCAATTGTGTCACGTTCAAATCCCCACCTACATATTTGTATCTGTTTTCAATCTCGATTTGGCCAAAGATCGTTTTTCTATTCTTTACTAGATCACATTGCCTTACAGTTCTATCGTTGTATTAACTCTATACATGCCGACCATCTTGACTCCAGCAGACAGCACGCACTGGCCGAAACTGCCCCGTCCATTTAGTGACAACCTTGCCTGCTTCTATGTACCACAAACTCACTGCACTGTTTTCACTCTCGTTAACCGCTTTCTTCCGATCCAGGGACAACGCTATGCCAATGAATAGTGCACACTGCAGTTTCTCTGCCCCCAGTCTTTTCTTATCTATTTCTCACTCTTTAAATTCTATAATTCGCTGTCCATCCAGCAGTACTAAGTAGCAATGAGTCCTTCAAATTCTGGCAAGGCGTTGTTGCTGATGTTTCCTTCGTCCTGGTGGCGGGTGGAGAATTTGAAGACGTATCAACTTCCGAGTACATCACCCTCTCAGCCTGCATGCGTGTCAGTCTAGAGTTATTCTCACAAGATGCTTCTTTACAGAACTCGATCCACACGTACAAGTAACAGTGGACGGTCGAGTCAACTTGCAGTCGAGTCTCCTGGAGACAAGAAAACTTAATTCACACCAAGATACATTGAAGATCATGTGTATTGAAGCCCGAATTCTGCATCGACCTATTCCCATTACCTATTCCTATTTCTAGCACAAGTACTATCTGCATATGACACCTACCTAGTCCTTCGCCGCCAGAACATCACCATTGATCGCAGTGCACCTCACTATATTATGATCCAAAGCTCGAACTAGGACCTTAGATGTCTTGCCGGAAAGCATTACCGGCATGTATATAACAATCGATCAATCATTCACATTCTATTCGTGAACTGATGGTCACCAATCCAAACGTATCTGTAGCAGTCCAAGAAACCGTAGTCCAACAAAAAAAATCAAGAACGACCGCGGACATGTTCGTCCAGCCTCGCAAGTATCTCGGTCTGCTCCTCGCCTGACTTGCGAGCACTGGTTATAGATCAGCCGTAGTTGTCTGTGACAGCGTTCTGCTTACTCACAAAGACTGGGCGAAAACAGGTAAGTCGACTGGGCTATTGATCATGCCTAGTTCAATCAGCGCCATTTGTCGTGAGGCCAATCTACGTCGGATGATGAGTAGGAGTCCCGACACCTCAGACCTTCTTTGAAAACTCACTTTGATCGCGGAGACAGAGGCGCATTATGGTGCTTTCGTCGAGGCGGCCATTGTGGTTCAGGGGTATTGGATTGCTGAGGGGTGCTTTGTTTTCCTTCGGATTTCAGTTTCTTTGCAGCTACTCTTTTTTTCTTCGCCTCCTGCCATCGCATTCGGTCAACAAGCCTGTGAGAGAATATCACGAACACTAACCTCAAGTGCGGTCCGAGAACGTTCTTCTTCTATACGACTTGGTAATAGCACGTCGTCGTTACGGTGGCTGTACTTAACACCTATTGCGCTGAGTGTTTTATGGATGTCATTATCATCTGTGACCTCCGGGGGTTCTTTGAAAATACAATAATTAGACTTTTCACGTGCTGGTTGCAGCGAACGCTTACCATCATCGAATAGAAGGGCACTTAGCCCCCGTAAGTCGGCCTAATGCATGATTAGATGGCGTGAAACAAGCAGACAGGGATCTTACTTCTTCCTTTCCGCTCTTGGAATCGGCCTCATACACCCAGTCTTCAACCTTAGATTTTACTGATTTCTTTGACTTCGAGGAACTGAGATGAGCAAGAGCCCAGTCTAGCTCCATGATCGTTGCTTTCTCGATCTGCGGCAGGTGTGCATCGATATCTCCTACATAGAACGTATAAACTTACAGCCATTTTGGTCGCTAGAGTATCCTCATGCAGCTTAAAAATGTTCTTGATTCCAAACAATTCTCCTTGTCTGGAAGTATCGCCTTGAACGCCAGAGAAGTACCTAAGAGGGAAATCTGAAATTATGCACTCGAATCTCGGCCCTTATTGAATACCTCGTTTGCACGCTTGCCTGATATCCAATGGCCATCTGTTGTTGCTTATATAACTGCCTTGCAAAATCAACTCTTCCATTGAGCCAGCTCCGAGGAGGC